>CAUYPO010042148.1:0-11821 GCA_963574435.1 Cheirogaleus major | reverse complement strand
CGACTTTAGCCGACAGCCATGATATGACTTTTCTAATTTTTCATTTATCAAAATAAAATTGTGAACATTTAAAAATAACATAATGAAAACATATATGTATATGCTACCTATTCTGATTTACATTACAAGTAAAGCTGCCCGTAAAGTAAAACAAGCTTTCAGTGCTTTAAAGTTTTCCTCATCACACAAGAGCAAAACGGATTGGTCGTCAATGCACAGCACAAACTACCGTGCGGACTGTGAGTGCCGGCTGTGGGCAAGGTTTCGTGGCCGGAGAGCACCGTACTGAAGTGGTTAAGATAGATCAGAGATTGTAAACTGTGAACAGGGGCTGGCCACCTAGTGTGTGTGTGTGTGTATGTGTGTGTGTGTGTGTGTGTTCTGATAAAATTTTATTTATGGACACTAAAATTTGAATTACTTCTATAATAATTTTTTCATATCATAAAAATTATTCTTCTTTTGATTTTTTCCAACCATTAAAAAATGTAAAAAAAAAATCAGCTCACAAGGAAGTGGAAAAACAAGTTGCAGGCTGGATTTGGCTGGAGAGTTTGTTGACCAAGAGAGGGGGAAAAAATAAACTTTCTCCAACCCACCTCTCTCTCCAGTCCCATGCATTCCTCCCTCCCTTTTTTAGTATTACCAAAATTATCCCCACCATTTACTTTGATTAGTTTTGACTTGGTTTTCCATTACCTAAATAACTCGGTGTTCTCTTTTTAAAAAAGGAAGAGGGGATTTCTATTGAAACTCCACCATTATCAAGTACTAAATTCCCAAATACATTTGGGTCTATTTATGGACTCAGTTTTACTGATATTTTTGGTTCTCCCTGCACCAAGAGCAAATTTTAAAAATTATAACAGTAATACACTTAAGTTTACCTTTGTATTTGAATTTTCAGGATGGTTTCCATAGATCTGGAAGACTGGCTTGAAAGGAAGGTATCTTTCATATGTTTATAGATACTCCCAAATTGCCCTCTAGAAAGTGACCACCTATTTTTGTAAATAAACTTTTATGGGACACAGCTATACCCATTCCCTCATGTATTGTCCATGATTGCTCTTGCACTACAGTGTCAGTGTGGAGCAGTTACAATTGAGTCATATGGCTCCACAAGCCTAAAGTATTTACTATCTGGTCCTCTAAGAAAATGTTTGCTTACTCCTGGGAGAAAAAGGATTTCTTTGTATTAACAGTTGCATATTACAAAGGGATGTATTGATCTCCTGAATAAGGAAAGCACATCTGGAATAGTAGCTGCAAGTAGATATTCTCTCTGATAAAGCAAACTATCTTCAGCACCAGCCACACTCGTGAGTTAGGTGGGTATGTAGTAGGAACAGCATCGCTGCATGTTTCAGGTTTTTGATGGTGACCTTTATCTCTGGGATTTCCTCCAATGGTTGGGTATTTGCCATTTTGGCATGGATAGGGAGTCCTAAAGACTTCCCTTTGGACCTTCCTTCCATAAATAACCAGTCTTCAGGACAAAAGGCCTTTGCAGGAATTTTGCCAATTGATATATGAATCTATCACAGGTATATTGTCACAAGCTGGGGAAAGAACCACAAAATGTGTTTAAGGTCTCAATGATCCTACAATAATGGAGAATTAGAATTAAAGCCCTATTTGTTTTCAAACCTCCAAAAGCCCCATTCTGACAATGGCACTCCGGGTCTCCAGAAATTAACATTGGCTTTACCCAGTGTCCAATAATCCCCAAAATGATTAGGTGTTTTTCTCCCCACAATCGATTTACCTCGATACATACCTTGTGAACCCTCTGGAGAAGTGTAGGGGGAAGAATCACAGTACAAACTTGTGACGGTCCTTCCTCAAGGGCTGACCTCCCTTGACGCAGCAGGCTCTGTGTCTAGGCACGGATGGGAGCTTGGATTAATCATGTGTTTTGTTTTCTGTGTCTTTTGGTGTTCTGAGAACTTAAAAATCTTGCTGGCCAGGAAAGACTGCCCTTCCCAAGGCTAGCCAATTCTCAGAAATAGCAAAGGGCTCAGCCCTTTAAAATGCCTTTCATATGTAAACCAATCAATCTGGGAATCTATCCCTAACCTCCCCCTTTATCCATCTCACACAAACCAAACCAATATATCCACTGCCCTAAATAAACCAAGGACTAGGTACCAGACAACTAGGGACCACCCATAGCCCAGAGCCTGGGGATAGTATTCCATCGGCCAGTGCTAAGCTGTTTATCCTGTCTCACCTCTCCCAAGGAAACCTCAATAAAGGCTTTGGCCTCAGCTTACCCGGCTCCTACTTCTTCCTCTTGATTGACCCTGGTGCAGCCCCCACCCATGTCCTGCAAAGCATAGCATGCCCCTTCTCTCAGAGAAATATAACTAAAAAACATCTTTTTTCAATGGCACTGGCCTCTCTAATGTCACCACTGTAAATTAAGACCTGGGCACAAAAACAAAGCTGTGCCTTTATTCTGGTAGCTCTGATTTAGTTGGTAGTTCTGATTTAGGCCTCTGTTAACCAAGTTTACTGTTTTAACAGTTATACAAATCAAATAATACTTAAAGGGGTTGTCCATCCATCTCTACCCCATGGCCCCATGATCAGTTAACCATCAACAAAGATTCCTGTGGATCAGAAAATTCTGTTGCCAATGCCAGATCTGTTGTCTAGTGTAGTAACCGCATAACCACATTCTGCTTTCCACAATAAAAATAGAGAACCCATTTACACTTCAACATCTTGCACTAACTCCTCAGCCTATGGAGAGCAGACATATAAAACTTTACAAGTGTTGATGCTTCTCTTACCAATATATTTATTAATAGGATATAGCTAATGTATGCAGATTACACATGATAAATCCACTCCAACATTTTCATCTTCAGAGAGTTTGGATTTCTTCCTCTATATAATACTAAGGGAATCCTAGCATCTCAACTTCACTTGGCAGGGCCACCATTTAATTCAGATTTCAGACACTAAAACAAGCAGCCCATTGGAACCACTTCCCTATCACTTGAGCTAGCAAATTAAATCCAGACTACTTGCTGAGAGCACCCATATTAATAAGTTTAACTTATTTAATAGTATATTCTTTCTTCCTTAATCAATTATAGCTACTGTAGAATTATTTCTATACCAATTTCCAGACTTTGAAGATCTACAATTTGGCAAAGTCTTTTAGTGCTTTTCATGGCTATAACTTGATTCACAACTATTTTGCAACTATTCAACATTAGCTACAAGAGTCCAGGTCTTAATACTTAGTTGGATTTTCACAATCTTTAGCCCCAATCAGGGGCTAAAAATTCCAGATTCCCCTATGTCTTTGAAAACCAGTTGCTTGCAACCATTCCTGAAACCAGTTTAGGTACCATTCAGAATTCTGATATGAAAGCAACAGTATCAACTTGGACTGACATCGGTAGAAAACAAAGTTATTGAAAGATATTATACATCTCACAGAATTTTTTGAAAGGCTGGAAGACAAGATTTAGGAATATGTAATCAGGAAAATGCCTAAAAATTATGTCATGGAATTGCTGGTGAGGATGCCCCCGGCCACAGCTGCCAAGATTAGATGCATATAATAGGTGACTAATAAATGCTCGTGAAGGAAGGCTACACATTCCCATTGAAGACTGGGAAAATACCCTCAATTTATTTCTTTATATTCTACTTTTGGACAGCCACATACATTTTTTCCTCTGTGCAACCTGTGCTGCAATTCATTTGTTCCTGACCTAGAATCTTCATTTTTTAATGTCCCAGAATGTTATAGTTGCAGGAACTTGAGAGATTAGCAAGACCTACCTTCAATTCAATGTGATCTTCTAAAAATCCCTGATAGATGATTAAATGGTATCTGTCAGAATAGCTAATTTAACAAAACATTAACTATATCCTAAAGCAACCCAATCTACTTCCTGGTTACTTCTAATTATTACTCAGATTTTTTCTTGTACTGTTGAAATTTAATTAGCTATAACTTCCACCTATATGCTAATTATGCTCTTTAAAGTAACACAGAACAAATTAATTCATTTCCTCTTTTACAAATCCTCACTTCAAGTATACGGGGAAAGCTTTGACCTCCCCCTCCTCTACACTGAATAAATGTCTCCACTTCCCTTCAGCCTGAGGTGACGAGATTCTAAACTTCGGTCTCTGCCCAGTGTCATCTGTGGAACCCCACTAGACTGTTAATACTTCCTAAATTGGTTCAGACCTATGTTTGAGAGTAATATTAACAACTTTTTAAAATACATTCATCTCCTGTTTTGATACGACCTTAGTCAATCCTGATTCCGCTTGCATTTTTAATGGATTTTCTGTGTTATATTTTACTGGATTTTGTGTGCTATATTTTAAAAAGACAAGGAATCTTGACATTCCTAGACACACCTTTGCCTCTCCAGAGCTTTCTGTTTGATTGTTTTGTTTCTTACCACATGCTCCAGGAACAGTGGCTTCTTCAGGAAATCAAATCCCATATTTCTTTTCCTAAGGTAATCTCATAGTTTGCAAGCTAAATTAGAAGCCTCACAGGGAACATCTGTAATGACTTCTTGATCAACATCTGCAACATGCTAGGTGTTCAATACAACAAAGAAAGCAAACAGAGAAAGAAAAATATAAGAAAAATATTTTGTGAATGGAACTCACTAAGGGAAAAGATCCTTTGTTTGATTGCTTTTGTTTGTGGTGTTATTTCTTAGTGATTATTAGTTTGCAAAATTAGAGTGACAAGAAGAAATTTTAACATCTGCTAACTTGCTGAAGCGTAGGGGAGAGAAATATGAATAGGAACTGGAAGAAAAGAATATAAATTTATCATAACAAAGTTTTCACCATTTTATAATGCATTTCAATGAATCCACACTTAGAAAAGATCTAACTCTTCTTCAAGATATATATATCTAAAATAAACAAATCTCTTCAAGGGATAAGAAGTGATTACCAACCTAAATAGGACATTGAAAGTCTATCTCCAATGACTGTTTAGTTCCTGGGTAAAGAGTCATTTGTGTTTAGTTTGTAATCACTGATGTTTCTCAAAAATTTACGTACAGTGATTCAAAGCCAGTCTCTAAAATTTCTAGGTTAAATATGCAAAACTTTACATCTGCTTCTGAAATATATAGCAAACACATAGTATTTAGATGGGCCAAATTTTGTTCTAAGTGTATCTATATATTAACTGATTTAACCTGAGACACAGAGAAATAAAGTAACTCACCCAAAGTCACGGAGCTCGTAACTGGTGGAGCTGGAATTTGAATTCCAGTTGGCTGATTCCAGCACCCACGTTTTTGTCTCCTTTTTCAAAATGTTAATAAATTTCAGGGACACAAATTGAATTTCATTATTATATACTGGTGAAGTCTGGGCTTTTAGTGTACCCATCACCCAAATAATGTACACTGTACCCTATAGGTACTTTTTCCTCCCTCCCTCCCTCCTGCCTTCCCCACTTGTGAGTCCCTGATGTCCATTATACAACCCTGTGTGCCCTTGTGTAGCCATAGTTTAGCTCCTACTTATAAGTCAGAACATGTGGCATTTACTTTTCCATTCCTGAGTTACTTCACTTAGGATAATGGCCTCTAGTTCCATCCAAGCTGCTACAAAAGAAATTATTTCATTCTTTCTTATTGCTAAGTAGTACTCCATGATATATATATACATACACACACACTATATCACGCACCACATTTTCTTTGTCCACTCATTGGTTGATTGGCAGGTAGGTAGATTCTATATCTTTCCAATTGTGCTGTGATAAACATACAAGTGCATGTTTTGATATAATGACTTCTTTTTCTGTGAGTAGATACCCAGCAGTTAGATTGCTGGACCAAATGGTAGATCTACTTTTAGTTCCTTGAGAAATCTCCATACTGAAATCCACAGAGGTTGTATTAATCTACATTCCAACCAATAGTGTTTATGTGTCCTCTTTTCACCACATCAGTGCCAAACATCTCTTTGGGTTTTTTTCTTTTTACCTTTTTAATAATGGCCATTCTAATTGGAGTAAAATGGTATCTCACTGTAATTTAATATGCATTTCTCTATGATGAGTGATGTTGAGCGTTTTTTCATCTTTGTCAGCCATTTGTATATATTCTTCTGAAAAATGCCTGTTCATGTCATTTGCCCATTTATTAATGAGATTGCTTGTTTTTTTTCTGGCTTAGTTGTTTGAGATCCTTATAGATTCTGGATATTAGTCCTTTGTTAGACACATAGTTTGCTAATATTTTCTCCCATTCTGTAGGTTATCTATCTACTCTTTTGATTATATATTTTGCTATACAGAGGCTTTTTAGTTTAATTAAGTCCCATTAGTCTACTTTGGGTTTTGTTGCATTTGCTTTTGGTGTCTTAGTCATTAAATTCTTTGCCTAGGGCTAAGCCAGTGTCCAAAAGTTTTTTTCCTAGGTTTTCTTCTAGGATTTCTATTATTTCAGGTCCTACATTTAAGTTTTTAATCCATCTTGAGTTAAATTTATATATGGTGAGAGACAGGGATCCAGTTTCATTCTTCTGCATCAGGCTATCCAATTTTTCCAGCACCACTTATTGAATAGTGTGTACTTTCCCCAGTGTATGTTTTTGTCTGCTTTGTTGAAGATCAGTTTGCTTTAGGTGTATGGCTTTATTTCTGGATCCTCTATTCTGAAAAGATCTATGTGTCTACTTTTATGCCAATACAATGCTGTTTTGGTTATTATAGCCTTGTAGTATAATTTGAAGTCAGGTACTGTGATGCTCACAGTTTTGTTCTTTTTGCTTAGGACTGCTTTAGCTGTTTAGGCATTTTTGGTTCCATATTAATTTTAGAGTTGTTTTTTCTAATCTTGTCAAAAATGACATTGGTATTTTGGAATACCAATATATAGGAATTTCAATGAATATGTAGATTATTTGGGGCAGTGTGGTCATTTTAACAATATTGATTCTTCTGATCCATGAGCATAGAATGTTTTTTTCATTTGTTTGTGTCACCTATAATTTCTTTCATCAGCGAATTGTAGTCCTTCTTATCGAGATCTTTCACTTCTTGGTTAAATTTATTTCTAGATATTTTACTTTTTGCAGCTATGATAAATGGTATTGCGTTCTTTATTTGATTCTCAGCTTGGCTATTAGTGTATAGAAATGTTATTGATGTTTGTACATTGATTTTATAATCTAAGACTTTGCTGAATTCATTTATCAAATCTGGGATTCTTTTGAAGGAGTTCTTAGGGTTTTCTAGGTATAATATCATATCATCAGCAAACAGAGATAGTCTGACTTCCTCTTTTCCAATTTGGATGCCTTTTATTTCTTTCTCTTGCCTGACTGCTCTGGCTAGGACTTCCAATACTTCCAATACTATGTTGAATAGAAGTGGTGGAAGGGGGCATTCTTGAAGGCAACCATTCCTTAGTGGGAATGCTTTCAATTTTTCCTCATTCAATATGATTTTGTCTATTGGTTTGTCCTATACGGCTTTTATTATTTTGAGGTATGTTCCTTCTATGCCAAGGGTATGGGGGTCTTTATCATGAAGCGATGTTGGATTTTATCAAATGCTTTTTCCACATCTTTTAAGATGATCATATGGTTTTTGTTTTTAATTCTGTTTATGTGGTAAATCACATTTATTGACTTGCATATGTTGAATCATCCTTGCATCCCTAAGATGAAACCCACTTGATCATGGTGAATCATCCTTTATATGTACTGTGGATTTGGTTTGCCAATATTTTGTTGAGGATTTTTGTATCTATGTTCATTAGAATATTGGCCTATAGTTTTCTTTATTGTTGTATCCTTTCCTGGTATTGGCATTTGGGTGATACTGGCTTCATAGAATGAATTAGAGAGGATTCCCTCCTTCTTGATCTTTTGGAACAGTTTCAGTAGGATTGGCACCAGTTCTTGTACATCTGGTAGAATTTGGCTGTGAATCTATCTAGTCGTGAGCTTTTATTTGTTGTGAGCTTTTTTATTACTAATTCAATCTTGCCATTCATTATTGGTCTATTCAAGGGTTATATTTCTTCCTGGTTCAATCTTGGGGGGTTGTACGTTTTCCAAAATTCATCCATTTCCTCTGAATTTTCTAGTTCGTGAGCATGTAGTTGTTCATAATGATTTCTGATGATCTTTTGTACTGTGGTATCAGTTGTAATGTCTCCTTTTACATTTCTGATTGTGTATACTTGGATCTTCTCTCTTTTTGGTTACTCTAGCTAGTGGTTTATCAATTTAGTTAATCTTTTCAAAGAAACACTTTTTCATTTTGTTGACCCTTTTTTTGATCTCTATTTCATTTAGCTCTTTTACAATCTTTGTTAATTTTTTTAAGGCTAACTTTAGCCTAGTTTTGTTCTTGTTGTTCTAATTCTTTGAAGTGTGATGTTAGGTTGTTAATTTGTGATCTTTCTACTTTTTTGATGTAGGCATTTAATGCTATAAAATTCTCTCACAGCACTGCTTTTGCTGTATCCTACAGGGTTTAGTATGTTGTATTTTCATTTTCATTCATTTAAAAAAAATTTTAATTTCCATTTTTATTTTTTCATTGACACAGTGATCATTCAGAAGCATGTGGTTTAATCTCCATGTGTTTGTACAATTTCTGAAGTTTCTCTTCATATTGATTTCTAGGTTTATTCCACTGTGGTCTGAGAAGATACTTGCTGTAATTTCAATTTTTAAAAATTTGTTAAGACTTGTTTTGTGGCCTAATATGTGGTCTACCTTGGAGCATGTTCTATGTGCTAATGAGAAGAATGAATATTCTGTAGTTGTTCGGTGGAGTGTTCTGTAAATTTTTGTTAAGTCCATTTGGTCTAAAGTCAATTTAAGTCCCATGTTTCTTTGTTGATTTTCTGCCTTGGTGATCTGTATAGTACTGTGAATACAGTGCTGAAGGCTCCCACTATTATTATATTGCTGTCTATATCTATTATTAGGTCTAGTAATACTTGTTTTGTGAATATGGGTGCTCCAATGTTGGGTGCACATATATTTTAGGATCTTTATATTCTTTTGCTGAATTGATCCCTTTATCATTATATAATGACCTTCTGTGTGTGTGTGTGTGTGTGTTTACTGTTTTTGATTTAAGGTCTGTTTTTTCTGATATAAGTAGCTACTTCTGCTTGATTGTGGTTTCCATTTGCATGGAATATCTTTTTCCATTCCTTTACTTTCAGTCTGTATGTGTCTTTGTGGGTAAGGTGAGTTTCTTGTAAGCAGAATATAGCTGACTCTTTTTTTTCAATCCATTCTATATCTTTTTAAAATATAATCTGTATTTTTAAGTGGAGCATTTAATCCATTTATGTTCAAGGTTAATACATGTGAGGCTTTGTTCTTGTCATATTGCTATTGATTTCTAGTTGTTTTATAAATTCTGTTTCTTTTTTTGCTGAGCTTTGGTCATGTTGCCATTTAGTTTATTTCTCTTCCTCCTTTGTGTGATTTGTTTTATTAGACCTCTGAGTTTTATATTTTCATGATTTTGTGATGATGAATATTGACCTTTCATTTCCTTTATAAGCACCTTTGAGCATTTTCTGTAGGGCCAATCTAGTGGTGATGAATTCTCTCAGCATTTGCTTGCCTGGGAGTGACTTTATTTTTCCTTCATTTATGAAGCTTATTCTGACAGGATATAAAATTCTTGACTGACAGTTCTTTGTTCTTTCAGCACTTTAAAAATGCCATCCCATTCTCTTCTAGCCTGTAAGGTTCTGCTGAGAGGTTTACTGTTAGTCTGATTGGGTTTCCTTTATAGGTGATTAGACACTTTTCTTTTGTTAATTTAAAATTTTTTTCACTTTTACTTTAGTGATTTGGATTGTAATATGTCATGATGAAGTCCTTTTGCAATGTATTTGTCTAGGGACCATTAGGCCTCATGTATCTGAATGTATAACTCTCTTGCTAGTCCTGGGAAGTTTTCATTGATTATTTTCTTAAGTAGGTTTTCTATACTTTTTTATCTCCCTTCCCTCTCAGGAAGATCAATAATTCATAAATTTGGTCACATTATGTAGTCCCAGACATCTCAAAGGCTTTGCTTATTCGTTTTTACTTTTTTCCTTAATTTTGTCTGGCTGGATCATTTCAAAAGACCTTCTTCAAGTTCAGAGATTCTTTCTTCTTCTTGATCTAATCTATTCTTGAAGCTTTTCAACATGTTTTGTATTTTCTTCAATGCACTTTTCAGCTCCAGAATTTCTGGGTTATTTTTTTTTAAGATATCTATCTTCTTAGAAAACTTCTCATTCATATCCTGATTTGATTTTCTGATTTCTTTATATTAGTTTTCAGATTTCTCTTCCATCTCACTGAGCTTCTTTAGAGTCAATACTTGGAATTCTTTATCTGGTATTTTGAGGAATTCTTTTTGATTGGGATCCATTGCTGGACAATTGTAGTCCTTTGGTGGTGTCATATTTCCTTGCTTTTTCATGTTTCCTGTGTCCTTTCATTGATAGCTGCATATCTGATGCAGCAGTTGCTTGTTCTGACTTTTTGAAACTGCTTTCAAAGGGGAGAATTTTTTCCTAAGATGTATATATGTTGTTGGTTGAGTAGGACACTTTGGCTTTGATTTTGGGTGCCTGCAGTCATGTGATCTTTGTGTGCTTTCTTAGGCAAAACACAAGGTCAGTGGTATCTGTGATTTCCTTGGTGGCTTAGGGTACAGTTATTAGTTGAGATTGTAGTGAAGTTTTGTTGGGGACTTGAACACTAGCCGAACCAGTCTTCAGGCCCTAGTGGTGTCATCAGTGGGCCACCACTGGGTAATTTATAAACAACAGAAATTTATTACTCACAGTTCTGGAGGCTGAGAGTCCAAGATCAAGACACTTGAACTTGTGACCAGAAAGGCTGGGGCCCCACCCAGGCAAGCAGCATTGGCAAGAAACTATGGAAAGTGCTGTCTGCTTACATCTCTGTCTCAACAGCAGCCCATAGCAGAATGGTGAGGACCTTCCTAGAGGTGCATGGGAGCACTTGGGCTCCTCTACTCCTCCTTGGAGCCACACAGTACCTGCAGGCAAACCTGTGTTTCACCAGTATCTGGGCTCTCAGAATGGCACACAGCTCAAGCTACTCTATGTTTGGATGCCTGTGGGATCCTGTGTGGGTTTCCTTTATGAAGCAATGTCTCTGTACAATCTCTAAGAAATTCCCTAAGTTACGCATGAGATATGTGTGGGTCAGGGGGTTCTCTTGTAGCCAAGGCTGTAAAAGCTTGTCTCAGACTATGGCACCCTGGGGCTTCTCTCTTACTGTTTCCCCACATCCAGGAGCTTCTCCCAGCTCTTAGCCAGTCCCCAGGCAGGCAAGTTTCCCTGAACCCTCTCCTCATCCACTTTTGGTGTTTCCCATCACTTCTCTGGAGAATCTTCTCATTCTCTCCATAGAGGAGGCACATGCTACCTATGTCTTAGTCAGCCATCTTGCTCCTGTCCCTCAGAATCCATGTTCTTAACCATTATGCTTTCCTGTCACTCATGTGGTAGAGCAAATCTTGATACATTTTACTCAGTTGTAAAGAATTACTATGCCGGCCAGGTGCGGTGGCTCACACCTGTAATCCTAGCACTCTGGGAGGCCGAGGCAGACAGATCGCTTGAGGTCAGGAGTTCAAAACCAGCCTCAGCAAGAGAGAGACCCCGTCTCTACTAAAAAATAGAAAGAAATTAATTGGCCAACTAAAAATATATAGAAAAAATTAGCCGGGCATGGTGGCGCATGCCTGTAGTCCCAGCTACTCGGGAGGCTGAGGCAGAAGGATTGCCTGAGCCCAGGA
>CAUYPO010042147.1:0-30188 GCA_963574435.1 Cheirogaleus major | reverse complement strand
TTTTGGGCCTGGCACGGTGGCTCAACACCTGTAATCCTAGCTCTCTGGGAGGCCAAGGCTGGAGGATTGCTCAAGGTCAGGAATTTGAAACCAGCCTGAGCAAGAGCGAGACCCTGTCTCTACTAAAAATAGAAAGAAATTAATTAGCCAACTAAAAATATATAGAAAAAATTAGCCGGGCATGGTGGCGCATGCCTGTAGTCCAAGCTACTCGGGAGACTGAGGCAGAAGGATCGCTTGAGCCCAGGAGTTGGAGATTGCTGTGAGGTAGGCTGACACCACAGCACTCTAGCCCTGGCAACAGAGTGAGGCTCTGTCTCAAAAATAAATAAATATAGAAAAAATTAGTTGGGCATGGTAGCACATGCCTGTAGTCCCAGCTACTCGGGAGGCTGAGGCAGGAGGATCACTTGAGCCCAGGAGTTTGAGGTTGCTGTGAGCTAGGCTGATGCCACGGCACTCTAACTTGGGCAACAAAGTGAGACTCTGTCTCAAAAAAAAAAAAAAAAAAAAACCACAAGAAAATCAATAAGGTTAAAACATGAACACCACTATCGATCAATTTGACTGAATATTTATAGAACGCTCCACCCGAAATCTACAGAATATACACTCTTGAAGTATACATGGAACATTCACCAACATAGACTAAGATGGTAGGCCACAAAACAAGTCCCAATAAATTTAAAAGGATTAAAATCATTTAGAATATATTCTCTGACTAAAATGAAATTAAATTAGAAATCAATAGGTATCTAGAAAATCCCCAAATGTTTAAAAATTAGACACACTTCAGAGTAATCAATGGATCTACAAAGAAATCACACAGGAAAATAAAATATTTTGAGCTGAATTAAAATGAAAACATCATCAAAATTTGTGAGATACAGCTGAAACAGTACTGAGAGGATAATTTATAGCTTAAATTACATTAGAAAAGAAGAAAGGTCTAAAACCAATGATTTAAGCTTCTACCTTAACTAGCTAGAGGGCAAATTAAACCTAAAGTATAAGAAAGAAAATAATAAAGAGGAAAAAAGTCAAATAACAGATAATAGTGAAAAATCAGTGAAATCAAAAGCTGGTTCTGTTATTGTAAAATGTATCAGAAAAGTACAGAAACAAAA
Organism: Cheirogaleus major; assembly: GCA_963574435.1. Classification (NCBI taxonomy): domain Eukaryota; kingdom Metazoa; phylum Chordata; class Mammalia; order Primates; family Cheirogaleidae; genus Cheirogaleus; species Cheirogaleus major. Next base: position 29,061 of record CAUYPO010042147.1, on the reverse strand, counting down.
AAAATATACATGTACACAGCACAATGACTTATCGAATACCTTGTACCTACCACTTGATCAAGAAAGAACACATGACCAGCATCAGGGGCACCCTGTATCATGTCCCCTCCCAATCACTACCCTCGCTGTCCCTCCCAAAGTAATCACTATCCCTTTTTTTGAGACAGAGTCTCACTCTGTTGCCTGGGCTAGAGTGCCGTGGCGTGAGCCTGGCTCACAGCAACCTCAAACTCCTCGGCTCAAGCGATCCTACTGCCTCAGCCTCCCAAGTACCTGGGACTACAGGCGCCTGCCACCACGCCTTGTAATCACTATCCTTTTACACAAATTACTTCCTTGCTTTTCATTATAATTTTACCACCTACGAAAGCACCTAAGAACTTTAGAGTTATTTTATCTGTTTTTTAAACTTCATATAATAATACAGTATGTACTAGATGTGTTTTTTAACTATTCACCTATCTTCTTTTGTTAAATGTGCGTTCAAATCTTAACCAAGTTACTTGTCTTTGAAAAGACCAGTTTAAAAAACCAATAAACTTCTAGCTACATTGATCAAGGCAAAAAAAGAGACAACTCAAATTATCAATATTAGCAATCAAAGAAGGGGCATAAATTCAAATCTTACAGATATTAAAAGAATAAAGAAATATGAACAACTTTATGTCAATTAATTTGACAACCTACTTTACACAAAATAACTAAACCAGCGAAGTGGGCAGGAATATTCCAAAATAAACCCTTAGGGAAATTTCTTACCTTTCAAAAACCTTCAAAACTGTTCTTAGACCCATGTGAAATCCTAAAACCCTGAGAGGACTACATATCAATTTAGCTTCCCCAAAAACCTTTAAGTGCCTACAATGTGGGCTATAACACTAAAAACTCAAATTAAAGATATGATCTTTTCTAATAGTTGTGAAATCTTCATTTGTCTTAGTGACTCCTGGAAAAACAGACGTGAATAAGAGACAACACTAGATTTATTAAAGATTATGCTACCATTTATTGGAAAAGGAAAAACAGCAAATAATTGTGATGGAGGAGGGGGAAACAGCTTAGCAACATTCTCTTTGAAATAAGTTAGTAAAAAGAAAACAAGATTTATTATATGAAATAGATTCTCAAGGTAGGAAAAGTAGTACTCAAGAATATATTTCTGGATATAAAAATTCAGTTATACAATGAGTGGCATTCAAAATTACTTACGAGTATCTACACAATTACAAAAAACTGATTCATGTTTTAACAAAGTATTTTAAAAGCTCATCATATGAAAACAGGCACAATGTTCTGAAGGCAGATAAATTCACCATGGGCTTTTGAACATCTTCACTCCCAACTTCACAATCAGAATTTACAAAAGCAGCAAAAGATCAGAGTTCAGAGGATTATTTTTTTCCTTTCCTTATTTAATGTTGCTAAGTCAAGCAAACACATTGAAAAAGGCAAAATAAACACTGTTCATAGCAGAAAGATCACAAAATTGAATGTAAACTATAGCTCTCCTTCAGGAGATTACACAAATAAAAGGTTCATTTGTATTTAGAACAAGGCTCATTACCTCTTGTAGTACAGATATTCAACAGGCAGAAAGCAAATTTACCCAGATACCAGCCTCAATTTGACCTTTAGATGCCTTACAAGGATGTTACGTCCAGGTAGCCAGCCCTTTTATACCAGAGACCATTTGTCCCCCTTTTTTTAATAGCTGTTTATTAAATGCTTTGTTGTGAATATATACATCACTATTGTTTGTTATGATACTGTGAACTGACCTTTCATTTTAAACAGCAAAGTCAGTCCTGCCTAGTGGACTCACTCTTCCCTGGTTTCAGACCATCCTGAGCACAGAAAATCATAAGCCCCTTATCAGTTTATCAGCTCCTACTAAAAAAGGATGTAATTTTTTATCAATTTACATGAACAAAGGCTTTGCTGCTACCCATTTGCCACACTGCAACAAAAATCTGATAAATCAAGGGTAAAGCATAAGCATCAGGGACTTCAGAGTGTCACCTATGCATTTACTGGAGAACTGGAAACAACCAAAGTGCAACCAAATACCCTATTCTTGAGTGAACTGAAATCAAACTTTCAACCGCACTTTCTTCTTTACTCAACTAAAAACACATAAGATCTCAGAATTTCATAAAATTATTAATTAGAAGGTACTTTAAAGTCACATAATTTGACCTCCCAACCAACTTTTTAAATAAAAATTTCCAAAAAAATTTAGATTTCTGGTTTTTATATCTTACCAAGAGTTACACTGACATACATAAATCTGTATTTAATGTCAGTTGAAGGCATTTATTAACTTTTAAAAAATGCTATCTGCAAATAAACTACTGCAAATCTTAAACTTACAAAAAAAAAAACCTTGGATTTTTTAAATTTAAAAAAAACCTATGCCAAAAATCTAGCAAATGGCTTCACAGATCTTTAAACACTGAGGTTGGATTTTTTGTTTGTTTTTTGCTGAAAATGAGGTTTCAGAATAGGTTGTGAATTTTATCCTGCAGCTGACTCTAGTCAGCGAAGAGAAGACACGGAAAGCCCGGCGTGGACTATCCCACAGGAAAGGAAAGCCACAGCCACAGGGCTGAGCTTCAGTTTTTGTACTCATTCCACCAAGTCTCGTCGCTTGTGCTGCAGCCTCTGTCACTTTCGTGAGGCTTTCGAAAGCAGAAGTCAAACCAGTATTTGCCACACCTTTGAAGGTATGGTCTCTTATTACCTATTCTAATGGAGGTATGACAAAGTGATCTTATTTGCAATGCGTTTCATGATTTTATTTCCTGCTCCCTGAAGATACAGTGATTAGGGTGGGAGGGAGGTGGCTCAGGCAGATAATCCACAAAGTCACCATAGGAGGGTGATAGATAGATGCTCCAGCACTTGAGATAATCGGCCCAGTGAAAATCCTAGACTGAGGACAGTGTTTAGCGCTTCCGGAGCTGTGGTCTGAGCAGCAGCCACACGGAGGAGCCTGAGAACTGAAAGCTCCAGCTGAGCACATGCTGCAGAGGGGGAAGCCTTTCCCATACCGAGACAAGAGACAGAGTTAGTGAGTTAGTACACAACCTGCCTGATATCCAGTGAGCAGTCTCGAGGGCCTAGGAGGAGGAGAGAGGGGACAGGAAGCCACCTCTCCTGGTCCAGAGGGCAGTGCTCCTCCCAATAAAGCACTCGAAGAGCCAACAGCCGGGGGCGGAGGGTACTTGGGGCAGAGGGCACCCGGGGCAGAGGGCACCCGGGGAACTGCTTCCTCACAGCTGCGGCACCTCCTTGGCTGAGCGCCACGTTCCCATCTGCAAAGGAGTCACTCAGTGGTTCCTTCACTCCTAAAACGCAGTGACGCCTCCTTCACCCAGCACTGAACAGCTAGGATGGAATGCCAGTGGCCGGGAAACAGATCACTGCCAGCCACAGTCTGGAACCCTAATTCTCTACTCCTGTCTCACCCACTAGGTTTGCTTTTAACCAGTGCTGTTGCTTAGTAACAGATTTTAGCAGATTTGAAATGGATTTCTTCCTCCCACTGTCTAGACAAAAGCAAGCAGGGAAACAACCAAAGGATAAGGCGACAGAACGAAACATTCAGGAGTTTGGAAGATGATGGAAGGCGGGAAACCCGCCGATAGTGTCCTGACCGGAGCTGTCTGAGCAAATTGGCCACAAAGCCCCCACCTCCCTGACGCCATCTACTGGAGAGATCTGGTACAGGCCCCTGACCCTCTGGGAGGCTGTTCCGTGTAATAACAGCGGAGACAAAACCATTTTCCTGGCAGTCACTGTGAATACTAAATGAGATAAAACGTGGCAGTGTCTACAGTGCCGGACACATAGTACTAGACAAATATTTTTTAGATAAATTAATGGTCTGAGACATTCATTCTGTCACCTTCCAAGGTCATCGGTTATTTCGGGGATTAAATACTTACACCTGCTCTTTACTGAGACTTTACTTACGCTGGTCCCACGCTAAGCACTTGACACACATCTCACTGACATCCTGCAGTGATGCTGCAGGAACTGCCTCCACCATTTCCAAACAGAGGAGCAAACTGAGGAACCAGAGGTTAAGTAACTTGTTCAACATGACACAATTAGCATGTGACTGGGCCACAGCTCACACTCAGTCTGACTTCAAAGCCTGCGTTGACTACCACTGTGATATATGGCCCTGGGGGCATCTTAAAAGGCAACTCAGCCTCATGTCCCTCAAAGTCAAGTCCAGCCATTACAAAGGGCAAGAGGAGCCAGCTCTCTAGGTGCCCTGCTCCAGGCTGTCGGAGCTCCTGGCATCCACCAGGCCTGCCTCACCTCAGCTCTGAAGAGAAGGAACCATAAGTACTCCTGGCCAGAGCCCTTCTGAGATCTCAACTGTTTCCAAGAGGCACCTGGGACATGATGAAGCCCCACAGAAGCCAGAGGGTGGCATATAATTTCCCACCCTGGCTGAAGGCAGGTTACGGACCTCAGCACACGACGGGATGCTCTCAACAGCCTAGAAAGGGCCTGAGGAAGACCAGCTCCTCCCTCCAGCCCCATCAGGCCTGTTCACACCTCCCCAGCTCCCAGAAGAAAAGGCCGGAGTTCTTAGCCATAGGAGGATAAAGAGAAGTTCAGCAATTAGCCATAAGCTAGAAGGCAACCAGTGGCCACTGCCTTTGGTCTGGAAGGGCCAGAGCAGGAGCCCAGGTGAACCAGTTGGCCTGGGATAAAAAGCAGAAAGGCAAGTCCAAATGGACTTCATTTATAGGGTGACTGTGGAGGACCTGGAGTGCCAGGAACCCTGACTAACGAAGGACATTGATGATTGGGCAGCAAAGAGAAGCTCAGAGGGAACACAAGGGAACAATGAACATCCTACAGACCCAAGGAGGAAGCTTCCAGAAAGGGAGATGAGCAGGGAGGGCCAGATACAAGGTGACACATGTGATTTGACATAAAGAGACAGGAACCAGAAAAGGCACAGGCTTGGCCGGTGAAAAGTTACAGGAGGTACAACCAAAGACACGCCAGGAAACAACGGCTCATGAAGGAGGCTGAAGCTGGTGCACCCAGGCTCTGGGCTCGACTCCGCCACAGCTGTGCTTTGGGTGGATCTGAAAACCAATCTGAGCTTCGATTTCCATGACTGCTCAGTGGGGTACCAATCCCTGCTCCGTCACAAGGCTCTCACGAGGACCAGATAAGACCAAGGACACAAAAGCACTTTGTATGCGGTTAGGCGCATGAGGCTACAACATGACCACATGCCATCCATCACAGGGTCCTCCGCAGTGCCTCCAGCACAGGCTGAAGTGCAAACGCTGGGGCTATTTAAGGTCACTGGGCAGGCGTGCCTACTTCCTGTTGGACCCAGAGCAGGGATCTATCTTCCCATCCACTCTGGCCTGGCCCCGCTCCAAAGGAGAACGGAAAATAAGATCAGTTTAAAAGCAAGCATTTATAAACAATGAAGAAAAAACGTATAGCTAAGAGCAGCAAGATTTTTCACCTCCTATCTGCTCGTCCAACAGGAAATAGCAGTGTTTGCTGCTGCTGCTGCTTTGTTCTCTCTCCACCTAGTGCCAAGGCGTCCTAAGTAAAGATATGTAGGGAGAGGTGGGGGGAGATGGAAAGCAAAACCCAAGAGAAAAAGAGTCTGCATGGAATTTTTGAAAATACATTCCACAGTCAGGCGTAGAACCAGAACAGTGAGAGGGCCTGGGTTCAGATTAAGAAACAACATATACCACCAAAAAGTGCCTATCTTCTAATCCACTCCACAGCCAGGCTCTCCACGGGCTTGTGTGCGGCAGGATCACTTGTTCTCAGATGCCAGGGCATGTCCACTCTATGTGGGACAGTGGTGATGGTTTCCGTGCTGAGGGACAAGTAGCAAAGTCCCTGTTGATCCCAAAATCCTGTCCCTTACTACTGCACCCCTGCAATCTCTGATGGGGCTGCCTGTTGCCACCTGGGAAATCATTGGCACCCAAGGCTTATCCGCTGCTGCCCAACAGGTTTTTATTTGTGAGGGACGACATCCAAAGAGGTGCATGAGGAAGATTCCAATCCATAAGATACAGAACAGAACTCACTTCTCATACTGTGCTACAGACATTCAGGTTTGGGAACATAGTGTTCCTTCCAAAAGCAAGTCTCCAATGTCTGAATCGCAGGCAACACGTTGCTGCAAGATAAAAGGCACATGTCTGTAAGACAGAGGTTTAAAAGATATTTACAAAACTGTCCACCAGCTTCCATCCATAGTGCCTTCCGAAGCTTTGCAAAATTGGCCGTGTATCATGCAAGACACGTGGCAAAACACTTCTTCACAGCATCCCTAGAAAGGAAAAAAAGAAGATGAGTGGAACATATTGTCACCCCGAAGGCTCTCCTTTAGAGCTTCCTTGGCACCCAGAGTAGCAGCTGCAGAGTGGAAAGCACCTAGACCGAGTAGGTCAGACTTACTCTAGCATCAAACCACAGCTTCAACGTATATTGGCAGTATGATCCTGGGCAAGTTACTTGTCCTCCTTGAGTTGCGAATGCCTCACTTACCCTATAGATTGGTTGTAGGAATTAGTGCACTGCACAGAATAGGTATTCAATAAATCATAGCTAATCAGATGAAAAGGTAAGAAAGTATAGGCTGTCAGAAAGTAAGAAATTAGTACTGCTGCATTTTAATATCAGCCATAATCACAGAACACACTGAAAGTATTAAATCAAATAGTCACGAGGACCTTTCTTCATTCTAAGCAAGCATCAGAAACTTTTTAAGGGACATCTTTCAGGAGCTCCCTAAGACAGAAATTTCTCTATGGGAACCAAATGCTTATTAACATGCTGTATCAGCCCTATCACAGGTATTTCCTCCTTGGAATCCACTGTAAAGAGTGCAAGGAAGAGTGGGTGCTCAACAAATTACTGTTCTATCCCAGAAAGTATACCCATTTCCAACACCACACCTTGCTGTGCAACGTGGCACTAGGCTTCTCATGCCCAGCTCTGTTCCTTCCATGTTCGCGACTGCACCTGCACTAAGGACACGGGAATCCCACAAGGGAGGGACAGGTGAACAACGCATTTACACGAGTAGGCACTGCATTTTAATATCAAGGTGATTCCAGGGCAGCATTTCTTGAGATATGCTCTGCGCTACAGTCCCAAGAGATGCTGTGCACAAGAAGGGTTTTATGGGCACATGAGTCCCAGTCGTGGCTGCTCACGATACACACAGCTTATTAAAGGATCTGGAAAGCCACGCAAAAAACAACCTGCCTAATGTTGCTTAACCTGTTTCCCAAACTTACTTGATCAAAGAACACTCTTCTGTTGCTCTGGAACACTGTGTGAAAAGCTATTCTAGGGGAAGTTACAAATAGAAGGGCAGGGCCTAACTTTGTGATTCCCTCCCCACTACAGGAGATTTGTATCTGCTTGGCACATGAAAACTCAAATAGAATTCCACTGTCCTATCAATCGCTGAACATAAGTTTTATACACGCCAATCCCGATCAAGCCTGCAGCCCCGAAGAATGACACCAAGCAAGCTCTATGGCTAAGACCTGCGCACTGCACTGGGCCCCCTGCTTCAAGGGTCTGCACTGAGTTTAATGCTTCGATGTCACCACCTGGAAATCCTTAAGATCACTTTTTAAAAAGACACCCACATTTTCATTTTGCACTAGGCCCTACAAATTATGCAGCTGGTTCAGGCACCAAGATATATTCAAATGTTGGCAGGTTGATCAATATCTCATTGGAGGCTCAGCTATGATGGGCTCTGGCTTACTTCATATAAAAAGCTAGCTTCCTAGGACATCCGTGCCCATAATCTTCTCAGACAAGCCACCACTCCCCAAAACTGGCCAGGTCTGCATGGAGTATTTTGTAACTATTACCCTCCTAGAACCTATCCACAAAGGCACCCAGCTACCTTGACTTGTTGGGCTTGTTAACTTCTCATCTAATCAGTCCTCAGTACTTTCAAATCACTCTCAGCAACAGACTTGGAATGCAAAACACATGAGATTGCTCTTCCTCCTTCCCAGGTCAGGCATCATTTCTCCTTTCCTCAATGCAGTTAAGGAAAGGCTTGTTTTTAGTTAACAGGTAATGATAAAGAAGGATGGAAGTTAAATAGTTGCATTAGAACAGAGTCAGAGGCAAAGATCACCCGGCTAATTTTGAGAGGCCCGTCATTAAAAGAGCATTACAACTGCAGAGTTCAAAAGAGGCCTCTGGGGATGATCTAATCCAACCCAGTACAGTTATCAATGCCTCGGCCCAGGCCAGAGGGGTCAAGAGGGTTGTCCAAGGTCACATTGCTAGTAAGGAAGCCCTGGTCCTTTAGAGTCCTGGTCCCGCTTACTTTCCCTTTATAAACCCTTCAGAAACTTTCCCATCAGTGGGCTACTACAAGAAAACAAGCACAAACAGAGATACCTCCATTTCTTGCTTAGTTATATTCAAGTGACAGTTACCTTAAAAAAAAAAAAAAACCCTACTCAAAGTCCAGGTTAAAAGATAATGTGCATATATGCACTATGTATCAGAGTGAAATGTTCAACACCATCGGGAACTGGTGGACCTGGGTCAACACCTACCATTAGTTGTATAATATGGGTGGGTGGAGGGGTGACCCTTAGCTTATTCATCTATAAAACAGATGTATGTTTGCCTATTTGGCTCAAGAGATTTTAGTAAACATGAATAAAATAGCATGTACTCTCCAAAAGGACACTCTAAATTAAAAGGCCTTATGCAAACATATCATCGTCCTCAAATGACAGAAATTGTACTTCCAAATACACAGTTAGGCTTACCTTGCATATGGTATGAAGGAGAGGCTATACCTACAATGAAAAACAAACAAAAGATCAAATCAAATGAAGGAAGTAGAAGATTATACAGTGGAATGGGCTTCTGAGCTGTAGGAACATCTGCAATGATTTATCCAGACCCTCTCCCCTCCTCCGCCTGGGGGATGCGCATGGGTACTCGAAGGCCCACACACACACTGTGCCATGTTTACAGCCAGGAAAAGGTTCATGTGGAGAGAAACCCTGTGACCTCAGCCTCACTGGGGTACTGCTCTAACCAAATGAGCAAGCAGCAACCACCTAAAATAGGCACATCCCAGATATCCAGATAGCACAGGAACCCTCTTCTGAAAAAATAAATACCAAGTAAAATCTCAATAGTTAACTCTTAGCATTGTATAATCCTCAACAGAATTTAATTTCTACCCAATTGGGATAAATTTTCTGCTCTGCTCCTATTAATTTTTAAAGAACATAGAACAAAAAAGGGAGGAACACTATCAACTACTCTACGCATGAAAATTCTACAAAGCTACAATTCTTCAAGGACCCTCGGGAGGCTGAGACAAGAGGATGTCTTGAGCTCAGGAGTTCGAGACAAACCTGGGCAATACAGCAAGACCCCTTCTCCTCTACTCCTCTCCCCACCTCCTGAACGCGGCTCAATTCTCTAGAGCAGACATCCTCAAACTGCGGCCCGGCAAGGACATTTATCCAGCCCGCCAGGTGTTTTTGCCCGCCGCTGCCTGTCCTGCTTAGCAGCTGACTCGTCCCGGGCCCACAGTTCCCATGTGTGGAATGTGCGCCGCACTCTCCAACGGCCCTCCAACGGTCTGAGGGACAGTGAACTGGCCCCGTTTAAAAAGTTTGAGGACCCCTGCTCTAGAGTTTATTGTAAAACCTTTGATTGCACCTTGTTTTTCACTATTATAAATAAGGCTGAGATAAAATATTTTTATATAAAAAAATAAAAGAATCCATGCCCAAAGTATCTTGGTAAATCTCAGTTAGCTTAGCCAATTGCCTAAAAGGGAACCAAGCAAGGAACAGGCTCCTTAACTCTAAAGAAGAGGTATTCCGTGTTAGGCGGGTTGTAAGTTGGCCAGCCCTGAGAAAAACAAACACAGTTAGAAAATGTCAGTGTTGAAGGGAATATTGCCATTCATCTGAGCCCATCTGAATGCCAAATCTTTGAAACAGACTTTAAAATCAGTCTATAAGCAAAGAAAGGAATGTGTATGTGGGTACCAATTTCTGCCTCCCAGAAGAAAATCAAAATATAAACATAAGCCACCAAATCAGGCCTGTATAGGACCTATGGCCAAAATGTGCATATCATATTAAAACCATACCACTATCCTTCTCTATATTTTATCATGTACAGAAGTTCATTTACTTGTGAACAGTCAATTGCAAAAGGCATTTTCAAAATATATTTATTCAAAAGTCCAAAGTTACTAAAGGGAGAGATGGGGGTTAAGCTTACAGTCTCAAGATTCATTACCAAATAAGAGTTCACTGATTCTTGGGAGCTTTAAAACGTCCACAGTCCTCTTTTCTTTGCATTACAGCAAACATGTTTTTCTAAAATAGATCAGCCACACCCATACTGAAGCTGTTCTAGCAGACACTGTCCCTTGATAAACTCTGAGAAATGTCTCCAGAGCTGCAGATTCCATGCCTGCCACCACCCCTCTGTATAGCACCAAACCTTGATGTTGTACAGGTTTGAAAAGGCCACCTGGTTTTGGAAAATAACGTCTCCGGTAGCCCTTTGACTGTGCTTGGCTCTCGAGTTATACTTTCCTAGTCTTCCCTTGAATTACCAAAAGCCAACAGGCCCCCACTCCAGTGCATATGCTGATGCTACAGCGCACAGCCACATGGTTTTCCTTTTTGTCAGTGACTGTTCCTCATCTGCTAATGACAATTCACTCTTTGTCCTTCTGTTAAGTGATTCATTCCATCACAAATGTAATGCTCTTTATTTTTCTTATCACTTTCCTATTTCGTTAGCATCTATTTGACTCACAAGTCTTTTTTTACCAGCCCTCGTAATACTTTCATTGTCTTTGCACTTACTGACATGAGTGGTTTAATAACGTTTGCAACATCTCAAAATTAACCATGAGCCCAGCAAAAATGCTGCAGCAGGCAAACAAGCAGCCTCCTGTGACCACTCAAGACCGCTAATGCCATCTATTGGCAGTGGGCCGCATCGAAGGGCTTTTGCTCTGGAGCCTGACTTCACGTGCATCATTGAGAACTCTTTTAAAGAGCATCTGTGTTTTCCTAATCCTCCTACCCACAATATGTGGGTTTTATCTCCTTCAGCTGCATCAGTCACAGGGCTATGTGGGAGGGGACTGTTTGAAAGGTTACCTACCACGTCAATGCCAAAGACTGCAAAATGCAGAAGATGAGTGCAAGTCCCTTGTTATGCCACTGAAAGAAAAATGATATGGTTACAGGAGAGTGTGCGACAAGGGACACAAGCAAAAAAGGTTAAGAAAAAATTAAAATACACACTTACCCAAAAGGCAGAACACAGGGTAAGGGCAAAACACAACTAGAGGAAGAAAGGAAACAGTATTTAATTAATACGATGACAACATAGCAAAAAAAAAACCTGTAAGACTTATTCTTGACAAGCTCACGACAATACTTATGAGGCTGCAGATGCTGTGCTCATCACGGCAACCAAATGCATCCTTTCATTTTAAAGCATTTAACCCACCTGAGCACCCATGTTTGGCAGAAAAGTTAAAATCCCCATGAAATCAAATTGGCCAATAAATATTCATGTAGAGTAAAAAGAAAAAGATGCTCTTCTACTTTCAGGTGTTCCCAGAATCTCTGCCTAGCAAACAAAATCACATTTCTAGCCCACCCATCTTTTCATTCAAACACACTAAAGTAAGCTCAACATAAATCTCTATGTTTTAATTTCTGCCATCGCTAGTCTCTGGAATAGAAAGGGCATATAAGGACAAAGGTAAACATGACATGTCGATCTCACAGACAGCAAGCCGGTTATCTGTTTACATGTCACCTAACACTTTCCCTAAGGCCTTTCTTAGAAAGTTCTTTCTACAGGAGTCCAGGGCTGGCCAAGAATGACTGGTGCTCGAGCCGTCAGCCATGCCCTTCTTCTCCATCCTTCTACGACACTCGCTACTCAATAAGCAGGCCCTACGCTGTTTCTCTATACCCAGCATTGCGCTCGATGCTCTGAAAGGACACAAAACAAATAGCAAATGTGATCATGGCTTTAGAAGACTTACCTATGAACAAATGAAACTAAAAATAAAAGTATGCTGATCAAGTTACAAAAGTTGCAATGCTGATCATTATAACGGGAGTCCAGAAAACGTGGTCTGGAATGATTTAACGGCCACATGGGAGAGAATAGGCCAAAAATGAGAGGCATACCGGGCCGATGGGACAGGAAGCTATAACAAAACTGAAGGCACTGTTGTCAGAGCAGGGGACAAGGATGACAGACCATAAGGAAGCCGCTCTCACTTCATGAAGACTGATGAAAACAAGTAACATGATCCAAAGTCAGATAATGATAAGGAAAAAAAAGGGCCCATCCTAAAAGACTGGACACCCTCTCTAGAGAATGAGTCCTGTGTTTCTGGGTTATTCCCTCCAAGCTCTGCCTGTGCATGGCTTCAGCTGTCACCAGGAAGGTGTCCCAGCCCTCTTACTACCACCATGCCAGCTGGGCTCATTTCACAAGCAACGCCCTCTAGAGGTGCATGACAGAACTGGCAGTACCTGGACGCCAAGTGAAACACAAAGAGGAGTGGGGGGGGGGGATCGTGGTAATTGCTAGATGAAGAATGCTCCCTTCTGCCAAGAGGTTACAGGAATTGGGGAATAAGTCAAGATGAAAGAAAAAAGGAAAGAAGACCTTGGGTTTAAGAGGGAAAAAACTCTATGCAACAGAAATGAAAACTCCCACTTGAAAAGCCCCGCTAAAAAGCAGAACTTACCAGCACCATGATAGTTGCAATCAGACGTGTAGGCTCAAACATTCGCTTCAGCTGTTTCACTGGTCCCATGAGGAAGATGGTACTAAGAGGCAAACACACAAGCAAGCCGTCAAACCAGAACCACACAAGGCACGCTCAGTCCACCCCAAGATTTCCTGTGGCAATAAACTGTAACAGTAGCTAACATTTGAAAAGCTCTTACTCTGTGGCAGGAACTGTGCCTAAGGGCCTTTTATGCATTATTCTCATTTAATCTATCAACAAACTACGGAATAGGAACAATTACACTGAAGCCCAGAGGGTTACTTACACAGTGCCACCCTACTAGTAAACGACAGAGCAAGGCTGTAAATGCATGCGGGTCTGACTCTAGAATCCTATTCATACCACCAGGTTAAATGGCACCAATCTCTAGAAGATGCTACCTTGTCTCCTTGACAATCTACCCATGAAAATAAACCAAAAAGGATCAGGTAATTTAAAAAAAATAATAAACCATACCTTAAAGGCTTAGGTTGGTTATGTTAAAAAGTAGAGCATTTCTTTTTCTTTCATAATCTCCAAGGAATAATTCTAATGATAACAATATCATCTGTTATCTGTTGAATGTTTGCTAAATGCCAAATATTACATATATTACCTTGTTTCAGCCCCTCAACAATACTGCGAGTTATATATTAAACTTATTTTAGAGATGAGAAAATGAAACTCAGAAGGGTTAATTTACTTATCCAAGATCACACAGCTAGGAACTCAAAGAGCTGGCATTCAAACTCCCATTTATTGCATTCCAAAATGCCAAAAAACATCCCCGGCATGAATTCTGTGTGAACGAACTGGAGAGGTGGCCGGGGAGAGTAATCACAAAGGAAGCAGACCATTATCACGCTTAGCACAGCAAGTGCGAACGCCAGCTTTACGGCATGTTTCCTGAGTCCTGAGGAAAATGCCCACGTGGTGTCACTCCAGTGATAGCTCCTTAGTTATAGCTAGTGTTTAATACAAGCCAACCAGCAGACATTAGCTACTGAGCATTCAACACAGAGGAGATTTTTAAAAAGTAAAAAGTAGGTCGGCTTCTCTTAGAAGTACCATGAAGTTACAACTTTGAATTCAAGGCTGCACTCTCAGCTCAAGTGGCCCAGTAAGGGTGTACCTCTTTAGTCTACACCAAGTAAGAAGCAATAGCCAAGGCTGGTCTTAAAAATTAAACACAGCATAGATACAAAATATAAGAGATTACAGGGAAATTCACAAACTTCTAAACACACCCTGGAAATAACAATTTGCTCCCTTTATTGTCTCCCTACACAATGCCTTAAAGAGTCCATCCCATTAGGATTTGCTAAATAGCTCTTGTGGATTAAGCAGTACACCCATAGATTTATGCCCAGTCTAGACTATACATTATAACCTACACTGTCTGCCCAAAGCCAAATTCCCCAAAAGTCAGTATCTGAGAAAGCTTCAGAAGCAACATTAAACATCTCTGAGGGTCAGCATTTTACTGTCATATGCACTCATTATAAATTAAACTTTAAGAAAGAGCCAAGAGTCACGCACTCAACCATTTGGTTAACATTTCCAGCCACAGGGCTTGGTTTAGGACAACTGGGGACAAGTAAGACACAGGCACAGCCCTTGTCAAGTGGCTTACAGACTTAGAACTGGTCAGTGTAATAAAATGCTACCTGTGCCATCACTTAAGTATAGATGGGATATAGAGAGCCCAAAGGAAGAGACCATCGATTCTGGGGAGGAAGACGAAATTAGGAAGAGTATCATAGAAGAGGTGACTTTTGAGCTAGGTCTTGACAAAGGAGCAAGTATCAAACCAGGAAAGGTACAGATAAGGCAGCATTCTAGGCAGAGAAAACAGCCGGAACAAAAGCACAAAGATATTTGGAGAAAAGCAAGAAGCACAGTCTGGCTGGGAGGTGCACTGGTTGGGGAGCGGGACCGAGGGGAGCCAGATCTCACAGGGCCTTGCTTGCTGAGGCATCTGGACTCCACACGTAGAGAGGGAACGGGGAGCCACTCAAGGAGGTTATGCAGCTATGAGCAAATGGCTCCACAACTGAGTGGAAAATGGCCTGGAGAGGGGAGTAAAGGAGGCAGAGGAACCCAGCAGACTCATCCTGTTCAGGTGGGAAATGATGCAGGCCAAAGATAAGACCGGCTCAGACAGCACCTTATCTAGGAAGCACCCCCACACACACACTTGTGAGTCAGGTCGGGTCGGCTGGCCCTCCCTGAGCATCTCTCTTTCCATATCCTGTTGTGTCATCAATTTTATTACATGATGTCTGCCTGCCTGGCTGACCAGTGAGCTCCACTGCAGCTGGGACCAAACTGTACTTACCTTTGTGTCGTCATAGCCCAGCACAGAGTATGATCAATGCTTACCCACTGGGCTTGTAAGTCAATCAGTGAGGGACAAACAGCCATGGGGACAAAGAAGGAGCCAGGTATGACAGGTCTACACCAAGCCTTGGTGAGTAATCATGGGGTAGGGAAGGAAAGATGACTGAGTTCAGGTTCCTGCGGGCCATTCAGGCAGAGGCCAGGCCAGCGCTCCCAGCTACAGAGGCTCACTGGAGTTGTCAGCACCGGTGTGGCTGAAGCATTAGTGTGAAGGAACTTGACCTGGGATGTCAGTGCACCCGCAGCGTGTGGAATGGGCTGCCCATTTCTGGGAAGCGCTCCATCAGACGCCCTGCCTGCATGAGCTGCTATTCAGGTCTGGGATGGTCTGACACGAAATAAAAACCAGTTTCACTTAGGGCCACTGGCAAGGTAAGCCTTTTAAAAACCACCAACTCAGTCTCTGGCAGCAATAAGACTACAAGCAATGGGGAAGACTGTGTTGTAAACCTCAGAGGCACCTTTCAACTGCTCTATGGCACAGTTCCCTCGTATGTAAAATCACAATGGCAATATATCTCCTGCTTTCTCCCAGGTGTTTCAAAGATAAACTAAGATATAAAATGTTTCAATATAATAGCATATGATTGTGATATATTCTAACTATCTCTTTTCTCTCCAAATCCTTAAAACTACAGGAGCATCCTCCTTCATCTCCCTCAAGCACAATCCACATCCATTTCCCCATCTAATAATAGGCTACGATTGGATTAAAAAAAAAAAAAAAAGTTACCTCCCAATTGATGCGATGTTACCAAGGGTGTAAAACACTGCAAAGAGGTGTAGTCCCTTCCTGGGCACCCATAGCAGAAGAGTCCCCTGGAATTTAAAGCACAGGGTGTTTGCATGTGAACAACCCCTCCTACTCAGCCTCACAACCAGGGGCTCACTGAGGAAGCCCGGAGAAGCCTGTCTCCCTCCCTATTTCCCACTTCTCTCATCCATGCATTTTACTGCAGAACAAAAGGAAAAAGGACATGCTAGCTTCGGCAGCACGTATACTAAAATTGGAATGATACAGAGAAGATTAGCATGGCCCCTGCACAAGGATGACATGCAAATTCTTGAAGCATTCCATATTTTAAACAAATAAAAATAAAAGAAATACAAAATTTAAAAAAAAGGAAAAAGGAGACAGATGAAAGGGGAAAATACAGTGAAGGAGCATAGGGGGGAAAAACAGAGGAGGGAGGGAAATCTTACCAGGAGTGAGCAGAGAATTCCTATAGCAAAACACGCGGCGAAGCCTTTTATTCTGGTACCCCAGCTTAACGAAGATGCCTCAACAACCTGAAATTATTAAAAAAAAAAATTACATATATGTACATACATATTTAACAAAAACAAAGAAAGCACATAATTAAATTTAGAAATAGTGTTAATCTGTACTGGGGAAAGCAAGGAACACAGAATCCTATACTCACAGCGACAGAGTCATCGAATCCAGCTCCTATTAGAGCTGTAAGCTCTGACCCAGACACGAATCTCCTCTCCAGGGGCTGTTAGCTTACTGTGTCTCCAGCTGAACATCTCCAGAGGTGGAGATTCCCTGCCTCAAGCTAAACCCATTTTACAAACAGGAAGGCAAGACAGCAGGCTCTAGAGTAGCCCAAAGTCCTACCAAAGCCCAAGCAGGATGAGGACCACAACTGGAAAGCCACGAGCTCTGCCAGTCAGGGTCCCACAAAATAGAGAAAAGACAAGGGGATGGCACCCAGGCAGCTGGTCCGCTGGTCATTCTCTCCTACATCGACCAGCCAGGCCACAGCAGGTGCTGCTCCGGCAGCATTTCTGGGACCTCAGAGGGCTAAGGCTCTCATCCGGTCAGGACTCCCGTTCACAGTATTCATTCTCGACGCAGATGTTGTACTTACAGTGTGCTGGCATCAGCCAAGTCACCCGAGCGAGACAGATCCTAGTGAATTAATTGCTGCTCTGCTCATTCTGACTCTCTGCCATCATGATAAATCGCTCCCCAGAGCAAAGTTCAGGGCAAGCCAAGACTTCCAGAAAAACTGGAAACAGGAGAGCCCATGAGTAGCTCTCAGGGGTTCCTTTCCCATGTTAAAGACGACAACCAAGTCTCTGCACCAGAGACCTTCCTAGTCTGTCCACTTGCTGCAAACTGGCATAGCTGCTCCAGGCTGGACACAGACAGCTGCCACTGAGAGACCAAAGCCACGGCAGGACAGCCAGGCCCATGTACGCTCCTGCAGGGGCTCACCTTATATGGCCAGCACAGTCCCCATCTGGCAATGCAATCAAAGTTGCCTACCACATTTCCACCCAGCTGATGAGGAAGGTAGGTGGTGGCAGAGGGTGCACAGGTCAATAGACTGCCAACCCCTTCAGTCTTGACTGCCCCCAGCTCAGGGACTCGTTTTCAACCCTGTCTCCAAAGTTCCTGTCAAACCAGAAGCTTGAAGAGGCTTCCCCAGGTGTGGCAGGTGTTGCCAGATGGCTTAACCTTCACACAGGAGAAAGGTATTTAGGTCAGCTTATCAAAAAAGGTTCACCTCCAACCCCCAAATACTCACACACATTGAAACTGGGCTCATGACACTGCACTAGCACGCACGCACACACAGCATTTGCAGAAACATGTGGCAACACATGACCCTGCACAGAAGGCACACGTAGGCACTTAGGGAGGGTAACACATAGCAGGCAGCACAGTGTTAGGACCTCACAGATGAGCCATCAGGTTCCATGCTGAGGAAAATTCCTTCTCCTTAAGGAGTCTGCAAGCTCCAAAATGAGCCATGTGAAGATGCTCTGTTATCAGCCTCTACTGGGCCCAGACAATCTAGTTAGGCTACTTCTGACTAACCTGTTTAACCTCCCACCAAGGACAGAATAAAATGACAAGCTACAGCTCTTCCTACTCATACAAGAACCAAAGAACTTACATCGCCAGGTTGGAAAAAAGAACCAAGCTGCACGTAGGGAGAACAAAGTGGTAGCAGGACTGGACCAGAGCCTGAGCACTACTTGGCGTCAACAGGGATATTCGAAAAGATTCAATCTTTTTTTCTTTTTTTAAAGAGGATCACCATAAGGTTTAGGCATCAAATTTGAACTGGCCTTGTCATCTAGAGTGCTAAATATTCTCTACAGGACAGTGAGATTCTAGTCCTCGTAAAAATCAAAACCACTGGCAATACCAAGTAGTTCTACCAAGAATATGATCCTAGTTTCTCCCTCCGGAAAGGAAAGTGACACTTCAGTTCTCTAAGTCTCTCAAGCTGAATCCACCCAAACGTTACCATTTTTTTGCCAAAATCTTGGGGCGAGTGGGGAAAATTTCACCACTGTGTTTTTTGGACCACATGTCCATGTTGCAAGTTCTTCCACACACACACTTGGTCAGGGAAGGAGGAAGCTGTTGTTTCACTTCTATTTTAAGCAAAACGCTTCTTTTTGCCAATTTATGAAAACAAACTCAGTTTATATAAAATATCTTTCTAAATTCACGGTTGCTGGAAGCTGTGCTAGTACACTTTTTTTTTAAATGAGAGTAGCTAAAAGTACCTGGATAGAATGTGTAAACAGTGTGCTCACCAGCAGTCTGACTGGCAGTTACTCACAAAAGTCCTTTGACTCTGGGACATGGAGAAAAGGGGCTCTTGCCAAGAAGTAAAGCTAAGAATCGTTCAGGGAAACAGGGTTGGTAACCAGAAGAAGGTAAGAAAAGAATACTGTTTAAAGTACCTGCACTTTAAACTCAGGTACTAGTCCTATCTTCCTCGTCCCTAGAATCCTTTATAAAAAACATAAAACCTATACTTTCAGAAAAAAGTCTACTAAAACTAAAGACTTAAGGTGCATTTATGAAGATGAGGTATTAATTAGAAAAGTCATCATGAGGCTATGATTAGACACAGCCATGCAAATTTTATAACTACCAAGGAGAGGCAGGAGAAACAGAACTAATCATACTTTTATGGTTTACATTAAAAGGATAAAAATGTTAAAGAGCACTCACTTCTGGTGACCTCCTAAAGAGATTTTTAAGGCCACCTCATCCAACTTACCACAAAACAGAAACTTCACCACAGAATCCTCCAGCTTTGCCAGCCTCAAAACTATGAAAAATGTGACAATAAAATCAGCACCGATATTTTAAAGGAGGCCCTGACCTAATAGGTAAAATCTAAGCCAAAATAGCCCTGAAGATGAAATCAGTCGGCAACAAAATGCTTCCCAGGAACCCAAGACTCCGGAAGTGCCATACAATGATGCATATAAACAGAAATCTCACTCAGAAAGAGGAAACTGCCCCAAGTATTTTAGAACAAGAGAGAAGCACTTATTCTTTTAAAAATAGATTTAATACGTGCCTGAGCTTACAACACATTAAAGCCCTTCATTGTATCCAGCACAGGCACTCACCATTTTAGGTAAAAACAAGCTCAGCATTTATATTTTCAAACTTTGCTGCATCATGCACTCTAGAAGTTTGTCCACCCCGAATCGTGATGATTTGCTAAATGTGTGATATCTGCATCATCCGTCAACAGTGGAGACCCCCCAAGAGTCTTCAGGGAGAGAAAGTGTCTTCCCTTAAGCACCAACTGCTCATAAAAGCTAGTTGCCAGTCAATGGGGATAAAGTTTTAAATAACAATGAGGGTCAGCTACTTAAGTCAGACCTTTCTTAGGCCTGGTCTTAGGTTCAACTTGAGAGCTATAAAGGCAACAAATTACAAAGAACTCACCAAGCTATTTTGAAATGTCAAAAAAGTTAAACCTCAATTCCTATAACATTGTATTCCTATAGTGTTACTCCAAGGTGAATATTCACAGAACAAGTTTTATATTCTGAAATTTCACGGAGGGGGTGGAGGTACCAGTATCATACAAAACAAAACCCAGAATAAAATCAGCAACCACTTACATGCTTCACATTTGGCCAAAAACAACAACAAAATCAGCAACCACAAAAGTGGGTGAAAGCAGCTTGCAGAGAAAACGAGAAACACTAAATAAAGTGAAAAAAAAGGAACACTCAGGTTTCCAATTTGAAGAGGCCATATCATCTTGTTCAACACCCCCATTTTACAGGTGGGGAAACAGGCTAAAGAAAACAACAAAAAGAGAAAAGTTATTCTGTCAACCAGAAAAGAAAACAAAAACGAAAGCTAAAAGCACTGCAAATAGACATATCATTCTGTGTGGTTCTAGAACACAGGGCATCCGTGGCCAGGTTTCAGCTCGACAAAACCCTTCTAGTGAAACAAACACGCGGGCAGTCTCCCGAGGCGCTGGGTGTCCGCAGAGAGTCTATGTGCGGGCGGTGTGGACAAAGACAAACAAGAAAGCCAGATGCGGCCCCTGCTGCCCTGGGGTAGAGGCAGTTTTACAACCGAAAGGCGATGTGCACAGGTCAGGTGGGAGTGTCGCTCTCTACAACTAAACGGGGCAGAAACTCGGCGCGGAGCACCGGGCTCGGCCACAGGCCCCGCCGCGAGGTGGGCCGCGAGCTGGGGAGGCTGCGGGACCCCACCCCGGGCCGGCGACCCGGCCTCCCCAGCGGGGGCCCCTGCCTAGCCCGGCCCTAAAGTGCTGTCCCGGGTCTGCAGGGCCCGGCCTCCGGCTCGCAGATGTTCCGGCGCCGCCCTCTCTTTGTGGGGCTCGGGCGGAAGGGGCGCAGGACAGAAGAGGACGCCGAGGCCGACGGCGCTGTGCGAAGTGCCCGGGCTCGCGCCCCGGTGGCGGGGGTCCTCGCGAAGCCTCGCAGGGGAGGAGGCTGGAGAAGAGGCAGCGGTGCTTTCCAAGAAACCCTGCGAGTCCCGCCCCACTCCCTGAGCCGCCATCCGCGGGCACCGAGGCCCGGGCCGCGACGCCGCGGCAGTCCGGCCGGGCTGGGGGTCGGGGGCGGCGGGGCGGGCCGAGCGCCCCGGGCGCACTCACCTCGGACAGCCCGCCCCGGTCCTCGGTGTCCTGCCCGCTCAGCACCTTCTTCAGCTTGTCCATCTCGGCCCGCTCCCCACCGGCCCCAGCCCCCCGGCGGCCGCCTGTCGCGCTGGCTAAGGGGACTGCTCTTCCGGGTGCTCGGCCCCCGCGGCCCGGCCACCCCGGCGCCACCCGCGGCGCGCCCCGCCCAGGTACCTGCCCACCTGGGCCGCGCCCGGCATGCCCCGCGCCGCGCGCTCCCGCCCCGCCGGCGCTCCCGGCCCGCCTGGGTCGAGGCAGGCGGGACAGCGCGGAAGAGTCCGGACTGAAGTCGGCCAAGCGTGGCCAAACCCCAGTTCTGCGTCCGGCGCGGCGTTCCCAACCGGAGCCCGCCGCCCTCCGCCGGCCCTCGCTGAGTCAGTCGACCAACGCTGAGCTCCTGTCACGTGCGAGGCGCCGGAGAAACAAAGGCGGTGAAGCCTTGTGCCCAGGCGAACGTGTGCTATGGTTAATGCACGTTGTGATTGCGCGTAACACTGTTGGAAGTTTTTTTTAAAAATCACTCATGGCCAACTGGAATAAATTCAGTCCGTAACAAATTTTGTGAAAAAGTTTTGTGGAAATGTTAGAAAAAAAAACAACAAAACTGGAAATACATTGAAGGTATAGGAAAAGGAATAAGAGAGTTTTTTTTTGTTTGGGGTTTTTTTTTTTTTGAGACAGCATCTTATTCTGTTGCTGGGGCTAGAGTGCAGTGGCATCTGCAACCTCAAACTCCTGGGCTCATGATATCCTCCTCCCTCAGCCTCTCGAGTAGCTGGGACTACAGACGTGCACCCCCACGCCTGGCTAATTTTTCTTTTCTTTTTTGTTTTTAGAGACGGAGTCTCATTCTTGCTCAGGCTGTCCTAGAACTCCTGACCTCAAGGAATCTCCTGCCCCAAAGTGCTAGGATTACAAGCGCGAGGTGGTACCTTGCCTGGCCTGTTTTGTGTTTTTTGAATGGTTTGTTTTACTGACCTTAAACCAGACTGCAGCACTAAAGATTCCATGTTGGAGAATCCATGTAATCCCCAAGACAAGGCCAAACACAGGACATGGATTCACATCGCAAACCAGTTGCTGGGGAATGTCTGTAAAACCTACTTAAAAATGAAAATGGCTCAGAAAAATAAATTCACAGAGAAGTTATCAAGAGCACCCACTAAAAAAATCAATTACAGCATCTCTCCCAACACACACACACACATGAACACTTACGAAAAGTAGTAATGCTGTGTCTGTCTGAGAGAATTTAAATGTTACCCTGAAGTTGGGCCTGTTAGAAATCATTAATCAACCAGGCAAAGGGATTTGTACAGAACTCTATTCAAGTAAGTCAAATGGTTGTAATTTTACCCCTTATGTGACTTCATCTTTATGGATACCCACATGCTTTGCTTTATAATTTTAATTTACACCTCACACCTTGAATAACATGGTGCTGCTTTTGCCTGAATGCTCCTTACCCTGCTGTTCCACTCAGGTAAGCTCCTACACATATTTCAAGACTTATCCAATATCAGGACATAGTACAAAGTCTATCCACTACAGAGTTAGGAAGATCTGCAAGTTGCAACTCTAGCTATGTGGCATTGAGCAAGTTACTTAACCTTTTTGGTCCTCCATTTTCTCACCTGTAAAATGGGCATAAATGACTACTTCTGAAAGTTACTGTGGGAAGTAAACATGACAGTATTCGAAGAGAGCCTACAACATAGCAGGCCTTCTGTTAGCATTTAATGGAAACTACTATTATTCTGCCATATCTGAAGCCTTCCCTGGGCCAGGCTGCACTGACATGGGCAGTCGCCCTTTCGTCTATGTTCCTGTATCACTCTAAACACACCTGTCAGTACTCACCTCAATATTATTATTCACAGTTCAATTCTGTCTCCTTTAGAGTATGAGATCTTAATTGTCATTCAGTTCTTTACTTCCCAAAAAGCACCTAGAAAACAGGGTGCTTAGTAAATACATATTGAGCGAGCGAGTGAATGAATGAGAAATTTTGTGTCTTTTGCAGTTGTGTGAATTGTAATAGCCAGACTGGCAGATAGGACAACACTTAAAATGACAACAGCACACAAGTCGGCAGGTAAAGCTTATTTTTGTCAGCAAAATAAGAAAATTGGTCCACCTTCCACCTCCATCTCCACTCACTGCATTCCTCATGGTAAATAAGAGTTTGATTAGAAAGGCCATATTTATAATCTCAACTCATGGCCTAAGAGTACCATTGCCCTTAAAACAGGGCAGGAGGGGCCTCTGCGTGCTTTGGGAGAGCCTGCAAATTATAAACACTCACACAAATGTATTAAAACACATGGGCACCTCTGTTACCTGGGATCTCACACTCAGCACTGGGACAGTGTGCGCCATTCCTAAAACATGCCCGTCACGAGTAACAGGTCCCGGGGAAATGCTTCTTTGCAACTCCTGTCCTAGGTCCTTAAAACAAAAAGCAACTACATCCCGGTGCTCTGAAGGTTGAGAGTTGTGCCACTAGCAGTGCAGACAGACACTGCTTCATAGTGCCACTCGGGTACAAGCACGCAAGTGCTTAGGTAAAAGAAAAGACAAGTCAACCTGTCAAATTCCTCCTTTCAGATACCTTAAATGCAATAGGTTCTTGCATAACAATATTCCATTTCCCAGTAATGCCAGCTGTCTGTTTTCTTGTTTCTCCTCATCCTCTAATTTAAGATTCCAAAGGTGCTCAAAAATTTGTACGGTATTTGCAATAGTTCACATAGAGGATGAGGGACATTATGTAATATTAAACAATTCATATTACTCTGAAATGTGTGTATTTATGTAGGCCTAGGTCAAACATATATGAAGCATGACACTGATTCTAAAACATTGAACACTGGAATCATGAATAGCTTTTTAATAAAAATATTTAATAAGATTTCATTACATTTTCAAAAAGTCAAAATTTTCAACTCTATTTAAATAGTTTAAATTTAATTTTTAACACTTGTTAATCATACATTATATTTCTTCCCTTTAACTTTATAGATGGTTTTTAATAGTTTAGGAAAATAACTCTTAGAAATGCGAAAAATTATTTTGTTTTAAAATTGAATTAGATATGACACCCAAGGCACAAGTCATAAAAAGAAAACAGATAAATTGAACTTCATCAAAATTAAAAGCTTTTGTACTCAAAGGACACCAAAAAAAAGTGAAAAAACAAGCCACAGAATGATAAAAAAAAAAAAAAAAAAAATACTTCCAAGTTATCTATCAAAAAAGGTAATTATATCTGGAATGTGTGGAGAATTCTTACAATTCAATAAAAGACAAAGCAATATATTTTTTTTTTTAGATGGAATCTTACTCTGTCACCTGGGCTACAGTGTCGTGGCGTCAGCCTAGCTCACAGCAACCACAAACTCCTGGGCTCAAGGAATCCTCCTGCCTCAGCTTCTTGAGTAGCTGGGACTACAGGCATGTACCACCACAACTGGCTAATTTTTTTATTTTTAGTAGAGATGGGGGTTTCGCTCTTGCTCAGGCTAGTCTTGAACTCCTGACCTCAAGCAATCCTCCCACCACGGCCTCCCAGAGTGCTAGGATTACAGGCGTGAGCCCCTGCGCCCAGCCTACAAACAAGTTTTTTAAATGGACAAAGGCTCTGTACACAAATGACAAATAAGCATAAGAAAAGATGCTCAACATCATTAGTCATCAGAGTAATGCAAATCAAAGTCACAAGGAGATATAAATTTACACCCACTAGGGTAGCTATGATGAGAAAGACAGATAATAACAAGTTTTGTTGAAGATGTGGAGAAATCAGAACCCCACTACAATCTTTTTTTTTTTTTTTTTTATGGAACACTTCACGAATTTGTGTGTCATCCTCACGCAGGGGCCAGGCCAATCTTCTCTGTATCGTTCCAATTTTAGTATATGTGCTGCCGAAGAGAGCACCCCATACAATCTTGGTAGAAATGTAAAGTGGAGGCCAGGCGGGGTGGCTCATGCCTGTAATCCTAGCACTCTGGGAGACTGAGGCGGTAGGATCTTCTTGAGTCATGAGTTTGAGACCAGCCTGAGCAAAAGCGACCCGTCTGTACAAAAAAAAAAAACAAAATAGAAAAATTAGCCAGGAGCGGTGACCCGTGCCTGCAGTCCCAGTTACTGGGGAGGCTGAGGCAGGAGGATCGCTTTAGCCCAGGAGTTTGAGGTTGCTGTGAGCTAGGCTGATGCCACTGCACACTAGCCTGGGAGACAGTGCAAGACTCTGTCTCAAAAAAAAAAAAAAGGGAATGTAAAATAGGAGGCTATTTTGGATAACAGGTTGGCAGTGCCTCAAAAGTTGGAAAATAGAGTTACGAATGACCCAGCAATTCTCTTAGGTATCTACCCAAGGGAAATGAAATACATCCACACAAAAACTTGTATACAAATCTTCATAGCATTTGGTTTATAATAACCAAAAAGTGGAAACAATCCAAATAGCCATTAACTGATAAATTTATGAATAAAATGTGATATATCCATACAATGGATTATTATTCCACAAAAAAGAGGAATGGTAAAAAAATAAATAGAAAGGAATGGAATACTGATATTAATGCATACTACAAAATGGATGGACCTTGAAAACACTGTATTGAGTGAAAGAAGCTAATCACAAAAGACCACATATTGTATGATTCCATTTACAGGAAATGTCCAGAATAGGCAAATCCATAGAAACAGAAAGTAGATTAGTGGTCGCCTAGGGATGGAGGAGGGGAGAGTGGTAACGAGGGACTAGTGGGGTGATTTAAATGTTCAGAAATTAGGTGGTGATAATGGTTACTTGCACAACTCTGAATATACTAAAAACTGTTGAGTTGTACACTTTGAATTAATTGTGAGGTATCTGAATTCTACTGCCACAAAGCCATTTTTAAAATGCTTAGAACAGTGTCCGACACATACTTCACAATCCATGGATGTTACCTATTGTACAATGTAACAGGCATCCACTCTTGTATTTCACTAAATGTATCTGAGTCCGAACCCATAACGCCAGGCTCCTAATTAATCTGCAGGTACATTTGTACATTGTACAATTGGCCTATTCACAGGAAAACTCAGAAGTCATTAAAAACAGAAGAATGAGGAAGCTCTTTATGTTTTGAAATGAAACTATCTCTAAGGCGTGTTATTGGGAGAAAAATTCAGGTGCAAAACAGTGTAAGAGAAAATAGATAGACAAGCAGACATATATGTGTATACATATGTGTATTTGCTTACGTACCTGGAAACAAAGCAAAACACAAATACCCAATTACCGTCTCCCCCCCCAAAAAGGTTATTCTTTACCTCTGAGGAGGGAACTTTTCACTATGTACCTTTTTGTGACTCTGCAATTATAAGCCTTGTGAATGTACTTACTATTCAAAAAATAATTATAGACACAAAAGGGCACATATTGTATAATTCCACTTATTTGAAATATCCAGACTAGATAAATACAGAAAGCAGATTGGTGATCGTCAGGGGCTGGGAGAAGGGGGATGAGCGGAAACTGGTTAGTGGGGTTTCTTAATCCATTCAGCTACTATAACAAAGCTCTATAAACAGGGTGGGTGGCTTATAAACAACAGAAATGTATTTCTTACAGTTCTGGGGGCTGAGAAGTCTAAGATCAAGGCACCAGCAGAGTCGGGTTTTGGTGAAGCCCCGATTTCTGAATCATAGATGGCTGTCTTCTCCCTGTGTCCTCACATAGCTGAAGGGTGGAGGGATGTCCCTTTTTCCCTAAGGACACTAATCCCATGAGGGTAAGGGCTCTACCCTAATGACCTCATCACCTCCCAAAGGCTCCTCCTCCAGATACCATCACACTTGGGATTAGGTTCAACATAGGAAATGTGCAGGGATGCATACTCAGGCTATAGCCATGCCTAAGGGATTTTACAGGTGGTGGTTGCACAACATCATGAGTGAACTAAATGCCACTGAATTGTTCACTTTGAAATGGTTAATTTTATGTTATGCAAATTTCACCCAATAAGTTATTTTTAAAAAGGAAGAAATTAAGAGAGATGGGGGAATAGAAAAAAGAAAGAAAGGGAGGAAAAGAGAGAGGGAGGGAGGGAGGGAGGGAGGGGAGGTGCAGCAATACATCACAGAATCACAGATAGCATGGAGGGGTTTTGAGCAAAGAGCCTGGTGTAGGGTGGCCTGTGCTAAGAAAGGAAACAGTTGACAAGGTGCTCAGGCAGGTCCCGGTGAGAGGCCCAGGCACTGGGGTGCACATGACAGCACCCCCCCACCCCTCCAGCAGCCCTGCCATGCTGCCTTCTGGCTACGGGCCCTCGGCTGTGATTTCAAGCATATCCCGTAACTACCGGCACACCAATCGCGACGAGCTCCAGCCTCCACCACCCACCCGCTGTCGGAAGGACCTAGAGCACAGCCACCCATCCTACGCACCCCACCCCTCCTCAGAGCCGCTCCTAGAGGCCTCGAATGCCCAGCCACCTCCAGACCCTCCTGCACGTGGGACCACTCCCTCCTGGTGGCCTAGATGGCTCTGTGGCCCTCAGAATGGCCAGGCAGCTTCTCCTTTTAAAACGTAACACAAAAAGTCAATTATTCTCCCAGGATAGTAAAGGTAGAGCCTGATCCCTCCAGGGGCTGCCAGGATGTGCACTCCCCACAGCTTCATTCTGTCTTTCCTTGGTGGCGATTCTCTCTTCCAAAGGCCAGCCAGGCTGCTCCGCCACCTCAACCACCAGCGGCTCCCGCTGGGTTGTCCCTCTGCCTGCCTCTCCCTCCCTGCCATTGTGTTCTCACTACTCTACCACCTGTCCTTGAACCTGCCCATACCCCTGACTGAACTCTTCTAAGGAAATTTTTCTTCACACTTTCCTCTCCTCTCCATCCCCCCTTCTTTCCCGGCCCTGTCCCTAGTCCTCACATGTGAAAAACTGCAGTAGTTTCCCAAATGGCCTCCTGCCTGTTCCTTGTTCTATCTCACATCCGTCCTGCCACTACCACAGGTTTAGTCACCTTCATGTGCCACTGTCATCAGGTCACACCCCTGACTCCATTGCCTTCACCCTCCAGTCTGAAGGCCTGACCTGGAACCCAAGGTTCCACTAAATGTCCCCAAACTGGCTGTCCAGACTTGTCTTCTGATACAAGGACTTATGCATCATGCTCTGTACATAATTGCTTGACCAACATTTACTAACAGAGTTTAAACACTACACATTAAAATTTAAAATGCATTTTTCCTGATAAATATTTATCAAATTTAGAGGCTCAAGCATTGGTGGACATTAATAGTCTAACTGAATATGATTTTTAGGTGATTTCTGTTAAGGTCTAAAGCTCAAAAATTAACTGCTTGCTTAGCTTCTGTAATTACACTGGCTAAATAGATAAGGCTAAAAATATTAAAACTGTCACGCACTCCTTCTGTATAACAAAGACCCCAGAGCTGTGGAAAGTCTCCAAAACCCCACGTCCTGCTAAAACAGGATGTGAAATGTACCCTGGCTAAGATTAATACTTTTCTAGCTTCTGTAACTGTGCTTGTTCAACTGGGTAGTTTTCCAGGATGAGTTTTCTGCCTGTAAAAGAGGCTGCTGTTTTTTGCTAAACTCTGCTCTCTGTGCAGCTGCCTTTAGGCTGGGCAGAGAGTAGTCACTGGCCAGCTAATAAAGACTCTCAATTTGGCTCAGTTCGGTCTTAGGTGGTCTTTTCTCGTGTCTCGGACCATAACAATTTCTACATTTGAATATGACTAAAACGTCCCACTAATGACCAGGAATTCTTTTGGTACTACACACTGTTGACTAAAAAAAAAAATTAACAAGGTGTCAATGCTAAAAACAAAGCCAAATTCTGTAAAATAATTTT
>CAUYPO010042146.1:0-10972 GCA_963574435.1 Cheirogaleus major | reverse complement strand
CGGGCATAGATATAGACACATAATCGATGAAACGCAGTGGAGCCCAGAAACAGTCCCTACGTGTGTGGTCAATTGATTCTCAACAAAGACGCCAAGATAATGCGATGGAGAAAGCAAAGTCGTTTCGACCGATGGAGCTGCAACACCCGGATGCCCTTTTATTCATGAGTGGATAAAGAAAATGTGGTGTATATGCGCACCATGGAGTACTGCTCAGCTATAAAAAGGAGTGAAATGATGTCATTTGCAGCAATGTGGAGGGAACTGGAGACCATGATCCTAAGCAAAGCGTCTCGGGAACGGAAAGCCAAACATCATAGTCCTCACTGATAAGTGGGAGTTAATAGGTTGGCACACACGGACACAAAGTGATAAAAATGACATGAGAAACCAAGGGAGGGGCAGGGCAGGAGGGCGAGTGTGGGGTAGAAACTTACCTGTTGGGTACCATGAACATATTCTGGTGATGGGAACACCAGAAGCCCTGACTTCAACGTTGTACAAGATATCCATGTAATAAAAACACTGTATCCCCTTAAAAAAGAGAGAGAATTTTAAAGTCAGTGAGAGAAAACCATCGAGGCACATATAAGAATATCTACATTAGACTGTCAGTGGATTTCTCAGCAGAACCCTTGCAGGCCAGGACAGAATGGGACGATATCTGAAAGAAAGAAAAACAAACAAAAATTGCTAGTCAAGGATACTATCATACCCAACACAGCTGTCCTTCAGAAACGAAGGAGAAATAAAGTCTTTCCCAGGCAAGGAAAAGCAGAAAGAATTTATCACCACTAGAGCTTCCCTACAAGAAATACTTAAGGGAGTTCTTTGCATGGAAATGAGAAGATGGTAGTTACCATCACGGATACATATGAAAGCATAAAACTCACTGGTAGAGGTAAATAGATAGTCAAATCCAGAAAACTCCAATACTTTAATGGTGATATATAAATAATACATATCTCTAGTGTAAAAGTAAAAACTTAAAAAATCAAGACAGTCGAAAATAACTAAAGCCACAAAAAGTTGTTAAGGAATACACAATCTAAAAGGATGTAAATTGTGGCATCAAAAACAAATTGTTGTGGGGGTAGAGGGTAAAAAAAATGGGCAAATGATTTGAACAGTTGCTTCACACACAAAAAAACATGTGAGTGGCCAATAAGCACATGTTCAACATGGTTAGTTACTAGGAAAATGCAAATTAAAACCACAGGGAGGAGAAGTCCGTTCCGAGTTCTGGCCAATGCCGGGCACCGTGGCCGTGTGACATTTGCCCATCTGAGAAGGCCCAGCGGATGATGGCATTTGAGCAGATGCCAAGAAAGGATGGGCACGGCATCCTGGGCACAGAGCTATCTGCAACTGTGTCAGACCTAAAAGTATCAACAACTTATATCCATGTGTTATCCAAAGAAACAATGTACCGATGAACCCGCAGGAGCAGTGGAAGAATATATGCAGAAGTTCGTCAAAATTGACCAGGCATGGAAAATCCTAGGGAATGAAGAGACAAAATAAGAGGATATGACCTGTGATAGCACGAAGATGATCTAAGAAATATGGGACTAGTACCTGCTCAAGAATATCTTGAAGAAATATCTTGCCATGAAGATGATCACTCTTTTTCTCTGAGTTGCCTACGCGGTAAAACAAAAAGACAGTGTTTCCAAGGATGAAGCAGAAAAAGCTAACCTGATTTCTTGTGATACACGTTCACTAATTATAGAACTTCTTCCCTCTTGCTAAAATCGTTCACCGCTTGGAATCCTTTAACTCTGTATTCAGACGTGGTGAGGAGAGGCCATTCGAGCTTTTTCCGTTCAAGTAAATAAATGGATTTCTTTTTTTTTGTCAGCTCTATTGTTTGCAAATAAAGTATATGCTTGTCAAGCAGGGGCTGCCTCAGGTTAATAGAATATTAATTTAGTTATATATGTATTTATAGTTTACATGTATAGGTTGACACAAAAAGGACTTGAATTATATTTAGTGAATTCCTGAGAACTTTATTATTATTTAATTTTCTCCTTGATAAAAAATAAGAATTTTCTTTTTCCTAATGTAAGTGGGTAATGATATTATCATATTCTTTCATAGTTACTAAGTTTCTGGTCTAACAGATGTCTTTAGCTGCTAAAGTCATAGGACTGTTGTACACCTACCTCAAATTCTAGGGTCATTAGATTTAAATTAGAACCTTTATGAATAACGTGTGAGGCCAGTTCTCCCATAATGAAGGCTGGTTGTGGATATTCATGAGTTTACTTCAAAGTTAATAAAGAAGGTGAAGTGGCAACTGTAGCAAGAAAGATAGCTTTGGAGTTGGAAAATTTACTCCAATCTTGGCCCTGTATTTCCAGAGCTTGTGCACACTGCCATCTTCAACTTTAAATGTAATGTAGAAAATGGGAGCTTTAAAAAAATACCTTGAACTTGGTGCATTACTTTCCTTTGTATTTCAGAATATTAAGATATAGTATTAATGTCTCTATTTACGAATAAGGAATTGGCATGTTGCTGGTGTGATGAAATAAACCTTTATAATGTGTTATTATTGACTATAGCAGAACTGTAGATGCCACACCCCTTCAAGACTTATTTTTCTATGTATTTAATATTCTGTGTACAGTATGAATCAGAACTCATTTAAGGAACTTTAAGGGATCCTTTATGCAATCACTGAAAGTTTTTACTTAAAATGAGTGAGCTAAGCATGTAACTCAGTAACTTTTTATTAGGCTGAACTCTTGGTGTTATCAGATTGGATTTATAAACAAGAATAATTGCTACTCTGACTTGTAAATATAGCTGAAGTATGAGGAATATTCAGGAGGAGCAGATTCCTTTCATTACCTATAAAATAAAAAATTCAGAAGTGAGGTAGTCATCTAGATCCCCCCCAAATTTTTTTTATATCTTTCATAAAATTAAATGAGTTATTTTGGATTACATTCTTAACTATTTATTTTGAAGTAATATAGTTTACAGAGTGTGTGTTGCTTATTCTTTGCATTCAACAATTAAAAATAACTAAAAACAGCAAATAGTTTACTGACAGGTAAGTACACGGTTTATTTTTTATTTTTTTTCCAGCATATTATGGGGGTACAAATAAGTACATAGTTTTAATGGCAATAATAAATTCACTTGAATAGGAGACAACAATGAAGTCAAAAGAATAAGAGCTTGCTCATCAGAAAATCTGTGGCCATTAGGGCTGTCACATGGAAATCTATAGTCACTCAGAGGCCAAACGTGTGAAATCAAAATGCGATTGCAGACAATTAACAAAGATGACGCTATATCTTCATCACGGTCCCTTTTTCTATTAAACCCTTTTCTTTATGCCAGATAATTAAACACTTCTCCTTACTCATCCATCAAGAATAAAATCTGCATCAAAATGAGACTTCAGAAAATAAACATGTATGTGTATATGTATTTAAAACTCTAAAGTTTGGAACATTCAAACATTATACAAGAAATGATTTGTGTGTGATGTGTGAATATATACATATGAATAAAAACAAACCCACAAAGATAGCACTACGCATTCATCAGAATGGCTACGGTTAAAAGAATACTAAGTATCGGAGAGGATACGGAGCAGATGGAGTTCTCATACCTTGTTGGTGAGAATGCACAACGGTGCAACCACTCTGTAAAACAGTTTAGCAGTTTCTTACAAAGTTAAAAATATACTTACAAGTAAGACCCACCAATTCCACTCCCAGGTATTTACGCAAGTGAAATGAAAACACGTTCACCCTAAAACTTTTACACGAAAGTTCATAGCAGCTTTGTTCGTAATAGTTAAAAGCTGGAAACGATCCAGATGTCCATCCACAGGTGGGTGGATAAGCAGACTGCGGCACGTCCACACGAAGGAACACCACTCGGCAAGGAAAAGGAAGGAGTTGCCGACACGTGTAATGGGGTGGGTCATACTCAAAAACACTGTGCTAAATGAAAGAAGCCAGACACAGAGGAGTAGGTACCGTATTACTGTATTTATTTGAAACTCTAGAAAAGACACATCTAATCCATGGCCACAGAGATCAGATCAGTGTCTGCCCAGGGTGGGCGAGATGGATGGGAACGCGGCTTTAGGGAACTTGTTTCTGAGAAGGAAACTTTCTGTGTTTTGATTGTGGTTGGTGGTTACGCAAGAGTGCAAATGTTTCAAAACCCATCAAAATATGTGTATTTTACTGTATGTAAATTATACCTCAATAAAGTTAATTTCTAAAAATAAAATAGTGCAAAGCACATTTTTTAGAAAAAAAAATCAGCATATTTCTGTCATCCTGATGAAATAATAGTATTGTCATGGGAAAAAAGTATTCCGCTCACAGGTCTCTTGTGAACTTCTGAGATCAGGCCCCTTCAGGAGTGTAAGGGCCCTTTTTGTGGCTGAGTGTTCGTGTTACATTATGTGGCTTTGAGTAGTTGTCTGTGTTCGTGAGTCCCGAGTTTCTTTGCAACCCCGTGGGCAGATGTGATCGGCCAGAGGGTTCTGCCTGAGAGACCTGAGAGTCCGGCTCAGGACAGACCCTGAGTTTTGGGAAGCAGGTAGGGCACTTGCCAAAAATCCAACCAGCCATTGGCTGAGGGAAGATGAAATGAAAAACTGGGTTGGAGGATATTATTCCAATTCAGTCATTTAAGCGTGTCCTGTCTAAAGTTTCCCTTTTTTAAAAAATGGAATTCGATTCTGTGACTCATGAAAGTTAATGTTTGGGGGTGATTTCCGTCCAACTATGAGCCTCAGAAGGGAAGAGGCCGCCGTGCTGGCTCACGCCTGTGTTCCCAGCGCCTGATGCAGTGCCTGCCATACTGCGGGCTCTGACGTGTCTTTTTGCATGATCGTCTGAACATGCGAAGTCAAGATTCAAGTAATGAACACAGTTTACCCAATGCATTAACTAGTACAGGTAAAATAAGTTACGCCACAGTGACATACGCCCTCCAGACCTCGGCGTGATTAAACGAGGCAAGTTTATCTTCCACGCAGAGCCAGCGCCGGGGCCCCGCCCGACCGCGGGGGAGCTGGAAACGCAGTTCTCCACGTTCCCAGGAAGGGAGGGATGTGGAATGAGCGTTGGCCAACACGTAGCATTGTTTCTGCCACATTGAGTCCAGCATAAGCTAAGTTTACAGTCTGAGGCGCGTCTCCGCCGATGGTCTGAAGATTTCTGGGAAAATGAGCCTGCACGAGTGAGCGCAACTCTTCCTGATGGTCCACGTCGGACACTAAGCTCACTGCGCTTTTATGCTTTTGCTTTTGCGGTTCCTTCCATCTGGAATGCCTCCCTTTTTTTTTTTTAAGTGGATGAACTGAAATTCTGATCCGTCCTTAGACACTCAGTTAAGTGTTACTTCTTCCGACGATCCGTGCACGGTGCACGGCCTGAACAACTGCATGTGCGTTTGGATGCTTGACCGCACTTGCTTATACACAATCGCATGAGCCCCAGCAGTGCTGCGTGTCTAAGATTTCTTTCCTCAGTTAGTCCATAAGCTCTGAAAGAGCCGGCGTGGTGCTTTGTTCTCCTCTTCCCTGCAGAGGACCGAGCGCAGTATGGATGCTGAGTACGTTTGTGTTTCCCATAAACACTGAGCGCACAAGCCAGGTAGGGTCCATGCCGTGGAGTGCGGCCGGGACAGCAAAGCGGTCCAGGGATGGCAGGTGTGGGCTGCACACGAGTCTCCTTCCCATTCTTCCCGAACGTCTGGGATTTCCACAAGGCCTTCCACGATGGGATGTGGGGTGGGTGTTTATTTACCTGCTGCATGACTCCCAGTTCCCATCAAGCAAAAACAACCAGGTGAGTCCTGAATAAAAAGGGTGTATGGGCCACGGCTGCTAGTCCTTTGAGAAGCTTACCAGCGCTGGCCCCAGCTCCCTTCATACCAGCCTAGGCGAAGTGACGCTGCCCTCTTCCCCCTAAGTCTGTGCCGGAGCATGATGAACAAAAGGCTTAATCACTACGGCATCAAGATATTCCTTTCTGTCTGAGCAAATGTTCTTGGGTTTGTAATGTGAACATGATGCACTCATTTGGAGCCATTGTTCTCTCTAAATGAGAAATTGCAAATGAAGCACTCAGGGTACTGTGCCATAATTCGCTGCATAAAATTCTTGACATCAACATGAAGCTACTTAGCATAATTTTCCTGTTAATAAACTGCCAATTTAGTCATTTAGGTTTCAGCTTCTAAAGAACGCAAACAGCGTCGGGCTGGGTTTTTATTTTTCTTCCCGTATATGCCGGAGTTTATTATTTTGATGTTTACGTTAAAACATAGGAAACTGGAGTTTGTGCAGTTATTTGGAGATCTTCTACCCTAATTTGCTTGCCTTCATAATTTGAGGAATCTTTGCTCGTTTGAAAGGCAAAGCAATTTTTCAAAGCGTTTTCTTTGGTTCAGGACAAAATGTTCCATATTTGAAAATGACTGATGAGTATTTTGAGGATCTGAACCAGGCGGCCACCCTGCCCTGACCCCAGGCACAGTCCTGAACAGATGGGGAGTCCTAAGGGCAGGAGTGCTGGGGGGCCTGGTCCATACAGCGGTCTCGTTTCTGGAGCCCTCTGCCTGCTTGGCCACGCTGCAGCCACGCCAGCCTCCTTAGTCTCTCGTTCCAGGACTGTCCCCTGCTGCCTGCTGTGTGCCAGCCATGGAGAGGATGCTGGGGCGACACACACCCCAGGGGGGAGACAGGCGTGGCTCATACAACCACACTGAAGTGCAAAGCGGGGCTGGGGGGCTCCTGGTGCACAGGGACAGGAAAGTAAGGGTCTGACTCGGTTCCCACCTTCAAGAGCCCACAGTTAAGACTCAAACAGCACAGCTCGGCGGAAGTTTTATGAAGCTTCAATTACCTGCCAAGATTTTTCAACTCTCCAGGTTGCTGTGAAGTATAGACACAGCCTAACTACCGTGTTTCCCTGGAGATAAGACAGGGTCTTATATTTATTTTTCCTCAAGAAGATACTCTAGGGCTCATTTTCAGGGGATGTGTTATTTTTTTTAAGTACGGTATAACAATCTACATTTATTCAAATAGAGTTAAGTTGTCTTCTTCTGGAACATCATCCTAACTCTCCAAATCCCGAATTCCATCCTGAATTTCTTGCGACTCTATTTCCTTTAGAACCACTGGCCCCAATCTCTCCTGTCGAGCAATAGAGCTCTCATGGGGCAGATGAGAAGGGCTGCTCGTCTTCTTTACCGCTCCGCGACGAAATGCACGGGTTGTGCAGATATGCTGCATAGCCACGCCCATCACTAGGGCTTATTTTCGGGGTAGGGCTTCTATTGCGCACATGCTTAGAAATCCTGCTAGGGCTTATTTTCAGGGAAACACAGTACATATATATTTAAAATTCCAACTTTTTCCCCAGGCTCTTTTCTTTTTTGTGTGTGGTTGTATCAAATTAATTTTTTTTTTTTTTTTTTTTGAGACAGAGTCTGACTCTGTTGCCCGGGCTAGAGTGCCGTGGCATCAGCCCAGCTCACAGCAACCTCAAACTCCTGTGCTCCAGGGATCCTCCTGCCTCAGCCTCCCTGGTAGCTGGGACTACAGGCATGCACCACCATGCCCAGCTAATTTTTTCTGTATATAGTTTTAGTTGTCCAGCTAATTTCTTTCTATTTTTAGTAGAGACGGGGTCTCGCTCTCGCTCAAACGATCCCCCCCACCAGAGTACTAGGATTACAGGCGCGAGCCATGCCAAATTAATTTTAAGGAAATACTTTAAACATTCAGAAAAGTGTAGAGATTAATGTAGCATTACTTTTGTACCCAGAATTAACAAATATTACTTTGTCATATCTGCTTCAGGTCTGTTTTTTTTTAATGCTAAATATAGTGTGATATTGTGATAGACTGAAAATATCTATTTGGTCTTCGGCCCTGGCTCCTTACACAGAGCTTTAAAATGCTTGGAATCTCTGGAGTGGCAAGTGTCTTTTGTACGCTAATGAATGACTGGGGGCTGGTTGCCAGGGGAACCATCCTACTGATTAGAAGGTTGGGGCTTCAGTCCCACATCCTGACCTCTGGGGAGGGGAAAGGGGCTGAAGGTTGAGGGGCTCACCCATGGTGATCACAATGATGTAATCAAACATGCCAACTTTACCAAAGCCTCCATAAAGACCCAAAAGAACAGTGTCCAGATGGGGTTCCAGATATCTGAATGTGCCGGAGTCCCTGGAGGGTGGCATGCTTGGAGAGGAGATGAAGCTCTGCACCCCTTCCCACATACCTTGCCCTGAGTATCTCTTCTGGCTATTCATTGGTATCCTTTAGAATATCCTTTGTAATCAATGGGTGGACATAAGTATTTCCCTGAGTTCTGTAAGCCATTCTACTAAACTAACCGAACTTGAGGGGAGTGTGGGAACCTTAATTTATAGCTACTATGTCAGAAGCACAGTTCACTACCTGGAGCTTGCGATTCGCATCTGAAGTTGGGGGTGGGGGGACAGGAAATCTTGTAGATTGAGCCCCTAGCCTATGGGATCTGATATTGTCTCCAGGTAGATAGTATTGGAATTGAATTAAATTACAGGATACCCACTTGGTGTCTCCTGGAGAGTCTGGTGTCAGAAGTACTGTGAGAGGAGGAAGAACACTCGGTTTTCCCTGTCTCTGAGCATACCTGAAGTCTTCTTTGTGTGTTCTTCTTTCTCAATTGTATTTTTCTAACCATTGTCCAAAATTGGTGTGCATTTTTACAGTCCATATTTTTACCTTTTTGATACATATGTATGTTTCCATAAACAATATGCGGTGTCGTTTAGTGTGATATAAATTCAAAATATATGGTATCATACTTAGGCTGTCTTTCTGTTCTTTATTACTTACTAAACACAGGCCCTGTAATCATTCTGTTGTCGAATCACAAGGGGATTTCAGTCTAGGTCCAATTGCTCGTGGCAGAAAGATCCAATTACGAAGACAACGAGGATTGCCAGGAAAGAAAGCAATTTTTTAATAGACAAGACATCTTTCCAGGAAAACAGGAGAAGCTGCCTCAAATCTGTCTCTCAACTAAAGGAGATCATGGGCTTTTAAAAGAGGGGCCATGTGCCTTGGGGTAGGTTGTGGTGCAGCTCCCAAGGGCTGTGTGCTTTGGGGACAGGTTGTGGGGGCTGGTGAATCATGGCATCAAGAAGGGCCTTCAGAATCTCAACTCCTTTGTCTTGTAGAAAAATCCATCATTTCAGACCAGGTGGCTCATACCTGTAATCCCAGCACTTTGGGAGGCTGAGGTCAGGAGTTGGAGTCCATCATTTCTGGGCAACAACTCAGAGGGTCAAGTAGTTAATTAAGGGAGAAGAATATATATATATATATGCATATATATATATTAAGGTTCATAGAGTGGATTATATTTATTTTAGGTCACTCCCATATTTGACCACTGCCAGCTTTCAGAATTACAGCTCATAATTGAAATTGCAGGGCCAGGTTTTCCACACTGCACTTAGAACTGCTCCTCATACATAAGATGCCTTCATTTCTTCACCAGACGCTACTGACATCTGTTGAGTCAGAAACTTCGTTAGTGTATCCATGAACCCAGCGTTGACACTAGCTAACAAAGAATTAACATCTACTTAAGGAATGGAATTAGTGGTTCTTAGATTGAGTATTACTAAACTCCATGAAAATTGTGGAAAATTTTCAACTAAAACCTTTTTGACAAATAGCTTTTCTCTTGAATATAAATGCAAACAGTTTTGAGTTTTAAAATTTCAAACTTTTTCATAAAGCCCAAGGATTTGGGTCCTGATGTGTTTGGGAGGGGTACAATAGGTTTAACATAAACATTGTATATATTTTTTAAAGGTTGTACTGAACATATGCTACAAATAAATTCCTTAGTTTCAGAAAGATGCACCAGAGTGGACAACACCAGGTAGCCACAGGTGCAGATATTGGAAAGACCACACTCATGTACGTGATCTTTCTCATGGACACAAGTGATTTTGTTCAGCTTTGCAACAAGGTGAGGAAACATTTATGAGTCTCCTATGGCTCTTTTACTCGTATACCACTGTGCTGTAAAACACGATTTCCCTGCAACAATAAACTTCAACTTTTCAACTTGTCACCAGTGTAGTGGCTCATTAGTTATAAAGTGACTGTGGTAATAAACAATTTAGGACATAATACTGATCTTGGGTCAAAGTGTCCTAGTTTGAAGAAATTTTATGTATTATGATTTTACACATACTGGCCAGAGTCAGTCTAACTCAGTAGATGTGATCTAAACTACCTGTGTCTCGTTGATTGTATGCACTGTAAGTATTTTGGATTGTAGGTGTTTTTTTTGTTTTTTTTTTTGTTTGTTTTTTTTTTTGAGACAGAGTCTCACTCTGTTGCCCGGGCTAGAGTGAGTGCCGTGGCGTTAGCCTCGCTCACAGCAACCTCAAACTCCTGGGCTCAAGCGATCCTTCAGCCTCAGCCTCCCGAGTAGCTGGGACTACAGGCATGCGCCACCATGCCCGGCTCATTTTTTTTTTTTCGATATATTTTTAGTTGGCCAATTAATTGCTGTCGATGTATAGTAGAGACGGGGTCTCGCTCTTGCTCAGGCTGGTTTCGAACTCCTGACCTTGAGCGATCCGCCCGCCTCGGCCTCCCAGAGAGCTAGGATTACAGGCGTGAGCCACCGCGCCCGGCCTACCACCCTGCTTTTAATTTAGTCTGAGGATGCAGCACGGGCCAGCTCCTTCCCTGGATAAATTGGATCATTTCACCTCAGAACAAGCTTGTTCTCACACATTTACTTAAGATCTCTTTCCCCTCTCTCTTTTATCCCCTTAGCCAGTTCCCTCAGGATAGTTCCAAGGGGCTTTTTATTCTTGCTACTCTTCCCTCTTAAAAGAGAGAGAGAGAGAAATAAGGATGCCACTAACCAAACTTCCCTAGAACAATTTTTTTTTTTTT
>CAUYPO010042143.1:0-22785 GCA_963574435.1 Cheirogaleus major | reverse complement strand
CCCCCCGGCTTGTTTTTAATTGAGGCGATACTGACACAGCAAAACACACAGCCCCTGACCTGTGCCTGGTGGGTTTTGACAACTCCATGCCCCACTGTGACCACTGCCCGCCACACACGTGTCACCCCCAGAACGTTCCCTCAGTTGGGCCCCTCTCTGCTCAGCCCCACCCCACTGTGTGCCCCCATCTTCCACAGAGGGTGGGGGGCTGCGGGGTCGCAGGTGTGGGAGAGAGCTGGCTCCTCCCCACCACCCTTCAACCTTTGACCCCGCCTTCTCATGAGGGGCCAGGGCACTGCGTCTGAATGGAAGGGGCAGATGCCCCAAGCCCATTGGTTAGCGCAGGGGTGCCTGGGAGGCCGCTGGCTGGGCTGCCCTGGTCCCACATGCCCATGTGGGGAGCCGGGACACGCGGGCTCATCAGCTGCCCACCCCCCCCGGGGCCGTGTGCACGGCCCAGCCCACCTGTGTGCACTCGGCCCCTCGGCCACCCTCTTGGAGCCTCAGTTCCCACTCACCTCCCAGGGCCACTGGGAAGGGTAAAAGACAGGAAGCAATGCCAGCCTGCTGCTGGGACTCTAGACTGGCTCGTTCGTTCATTCATTCATTCATTCATTCACCAAATGGTTACTGCGTGGCTGGGGTCTGTCCCACAGCACCCACCCAGACATGGGGATGGTCAGGGCGAGTGCCCAGGGGCACGTGGCGCGTACCTGAGGTGAAGAGCTTTGTCCTGGTGTTGTAGAAGGAGGAGAAGGAAGAGTAGACCACGGGCACGATGGGCACCTGCGGGCAGGGACACGCAGCGCTGGGGCAGGCCCTCACCCCCCAGCCGAGCGGGGCCCTGCCTCACCACCTGCCCGCCCCACCTGCGCTGGCCCCAGCAGTCCTCAAAGCCCTGCCCCAGGACCTCCCACAGCTGACCTCTGGAGCCTGGCACGCCGCCACGCCCCGGGCAGCCCAGCCCGCCCGAGCTGGCACGTGTGTTTGTCGGGCTCGCGTCCGTCCCCTACTGGGCCATAACATTAGCTGGGGGCGCAGGGCCCTGTCCCGTTTAGCTGGGAGAGGTCACCAAGGTCTTCCCTGCCCAGCCCTCCCTTCTTGTCCTCTCCCCAACCCCAGGGACGAGGGGTCAGCTCTGGCCCAGGGAGGGGTGGAGCCTGCTATGTTCCTGGAAGACACCAGGGTCAGAACCAACAGGGACAGCCACCTGGAGCTAATCATTAACCCCGCAGGCAGGGAGCCCCAGGGCACCAGCAGGTAGGCTGCAGCCTGGGGACCGATGGGGAAGGCAGGAAGTGCACCAGTCTGCCAGCTGAGGCCACCTGGCCTGTCTCTCCTCTCAGGACCTACCAACCTGGCCCCTTCTCCCTCCCACCTCCCACGCAGAGGTGACATCAGCCCGAGGCCCAGCAGGTGTGCCGTGCATCCAGGGCCCCGGAGAACAGGGGGAGATTGCTGGGCAGAGCTGGGACCAGAGCCCAGGACCCCCGCCCTCCATGGCCGTAGCTGGGAGCCCCCAAAATGCAGGCTCCCTGTGCCTCACACGGGGTGAGGCCACCTGTCGCAGGAGGATAAGCTGGGACCCCTGCTCTAAGGCCTGACCCCAGACGACGGCTTTCGCCCGACACGAATCTCCCAGCACAGTGGCAGGGGTGGAATAGGCACTTGTCACCCACCAGGAGACCCCACTCCATGGATGGACATACCCCAGCCCCTCCCGGACACCCCAGGACAAGCTGCACCCCTGGATGCTGAGACGAGAAAGCCCCGGGTGCAGAGGCGGAGCCCACTGCTCCTCTACTCAGGCCCACCTGTGCCCCACACTGAAAGCCCTGCTGGTCCGGACCCGCTGCCCACTGCCCGACCCCACCCCAGTGATAGAGAGCAGCATCACCCCACCAGCCTCCTGCCCTCGCCTCCTACACCACCCACCTCCGGCAGGCCGCCAGCCTGCCTGGCCACCTACAAGGTGGGGACTAGAGCCCGAGAGCTCAGGTGCCCACCAAGTGCTGCCGGCCTCTCAGGCCCCAGGCCTCACCGCTCGGGGGAGGGGGAGGAGGGGCTGCCCTCCTTGGCGGGTCAGGGGACCAGGAGCTGGCAGAGGTCCTGTCCCCACTCAGTGGCAGGTCCCTGAGTGCCAGCAGCCCCCTGTCAGGCTGGGCAATCGCCGCCAGCCTTCAGCCGACCTGGACCCGCTGCCCACACTGCCCACCCCGTGAGGGCGAGGC
The DNA here is from genome assembly GCA_963574435.1 of Cheirogaleus major. Classification (NCBI taxonomy): domain Eukaryota; kingdom Metazoa; phylum Chordata; class Mammalia; order Primates; family Cheirogaleidae; genus Cheirogaleus; species Cheirogaleus major. The sequence goes on along the minus strand of CAUYPO010042143.1, from coordinate 20,554 downwards.
CTGGCCTACCTGGGCCTGGACAGCCAGGTAGAAGGCGCCTTTCTTAAACGGCAGCAGGTCCCCGTTGTTGTTGCGCGTGCCCTCGGGGTAGATCCACACCTTGAGCTATGGGGCAGAGAAGAGCTGCTGCCGCCCAGGCCGCGCCCACGGCCCCCGGGAAGGCCAGCTCCCTCCGCCCCTAAGGAACCCCACTTCTTGGCGGACCTGACCGCGAACAGCCCGGCTCCCCTGCAGACTCCGGAGCAGGTCGCCCCCAGCCCAGCCTCCGCCCGGACTCACGTTCTTCCTGATCATGTGCTCGCCCAGGTCAGCCATCACGGTCATGGCGGTGCTGGAGCGCTGCCGGTTGATGAAGTAGACGCCCCCAAGGTACATGATGAGGCCCACGGGGCCCAGGAAGAGCAGCTCCTGCTTGGCGATCTGCACGCAGCGCTTGGGGAGGATCTCCATGAGGCCTGCGGGGGAGAGGAAGGGCCTGTGCCTGGCTGGGATCCCGCCTGCCCCCCGGCTCTCTGGGCAAGGCATCCTCCTGCCCCTCGGGGGTGCTGACGCAGAGCTCCGGGCCGTGAGGGCGTGGCGGACCCTGTGCCCCGCTGGGCACTGCCAGCCTCCTGTTCTCAGTGCCCAGCTCAGGGAGGCCTGCAGCCGGAGGGACACACAGGTCCCCTGCCTGTGTCAGCCCCACCCCCGGCTCCTCTGAGCTGCCCCTGCCACCCCCCAAGCTCTCCGGGCTGAGCCCGCAGCCCCTTGCCGACAGCCCCGCCACGCCCCGGCCTACCCATCATGTCCAGGATGCTTTGGTGGTTGGAGATGATGACACAGGGCTGGTCCACCTCCAGCTTCTGCCGGCCGTTCACCTTGAAGCGCAGCCCGTACACGTACTTGAAGCCTCGCACGAACCAGCTGATGATGCTGCGGGCAAGGGGACAGTGCACTGAGGCCCCGGGGCCTGAGCCCAGGACAGGAGACAGCGACACACAGTGGAGACAGCCCTCCAGCCGACAGCCCCCGGGGTCGGGCTCGCCCACCCGCGGGCTGCTGCCCTGCCTCAGTCTTCCCAGCTGTCAGGGAAGACAAGTAAGCCCCTGGAGGTCGGACGCCTGGCGTATGGGAAAGCACCCACTCCCCAGGGCCTGCCCGGCCTCCTCCCCACACACCCCTACGTGCTCGGCCCTCCCAGAGGGGTGCGCCTGACGGCCAGGTGGGGCCCGGCTGGAAGGGGGCTGGGCTGGTTCTCACGCAGGCGGAGCGCAATCCCTGCACCCCTGCAGCGGGAGGGGGGGCACACACACCCTGTGGGAGGAGGAGACCCAACCGAGGAGAGTGACTGTCCCCCTCAAGGTAGGGTCACGTCAAGAAAAAAAGCATCAGTGCCAAGTGGAGACCTTTGCAAGGAACAAAGGGAAAAGCCACCCCCGAGGGGCTCCCTGGCCAGATACCCAGAGGCGCTGCGCCTACTGCTCCCGTCTTCCTGCCCACGGGCCTCCGGCTCCCTCTTTCTAGGAAGCAGCAGGCCCAGGACGGCCCTGAGACCTGTGTGGCCACACTGAGCAGGAGCAGAGCCGCCACACCCTCGGGTCCCGTGACCCGAGCCCCTTCACCCCAGCAGCCCTCACTCCCGGCAGGGGGCCAGTCTTGTTGTGGGCTGCCCCGGGCAACCTGTGACCTCGAGGTGGCCTCGACCAAGCAGCCCATAATGGCTGGGACCAGGCCTGTGCAAGGGGCACCTTAAGTCTCTGCACGCAGCCCTGCTCCCCCCAGGACTTCCCGCAGGCACTGGCCAGGCCAGAGGAGGGCAGGGACATCTGCATATGCAGGTGACAGAGCTGGATGGTGTGAGCTCCTGGCAGGACCCCTGGGTCCCTCCTGTCCCCTGCAGTTGGGGGCGGGGATGTGCCGGGCCACCGACCCTGCTCCACACTCCACACAGATTAGCGCGGCCCCCACCCTAGGGAAGACTCCCCCTAGGTAAGGCTAAGTAACTGCCCAGTCCCGGAGCTTTCTCCGAAGAGCACAGATTCAGAGCCGGGTCCTTCACTCAAAACCAGACTGTTTTTTGGGGTTTTTTAAATTGTGGTAAAATACACAAAACATAAAATTTACCGTCTCCACCATTTTTTTTTTGGAGACAGAGTCTCACTCTCTTGCCTAGGTAGAGTGCAGTGGTGTCATCGTAGCTCACTGCAGCCTCAAACTCCTGGGCTCAAGCGATCCTCCTGCCTCAGCCTCCCGAGTAGCTGGGACTACAGGCGAGCGCCACCACCAAGTCCGGCTAATTTTTCTATTCTTTCTGTAGAGACGGGGTCTCGCTCTTGCCCACAATGATCCTCCCAAAGTCCTGGGATTACAGGTGTGAGCCACCGCGCCCGGCCCCATCTTCGCCATTTTCAATTGCACAGTTCAGTAGCGGTAAGCACACTGACACTGCTGTGCTGCCGTGATCACCACCATCCATCTCCAGAACCTTCCATCTTCCCAAACTGAAACTCTGTCCCCTCCCCTCCCCCACCTTTCTACTTCCCATCTCTATGGGTCTGCCGACTCTGGGGACCTCCTGCGAGCGGAATCACACAGGATTTGTCCTTCTATGTCTGCAAACCAGACTCCTAACCAGCTGCACCTGTCACACCTCCGGTGGGAAGGTCAACTCTCATCACCCACGTTGCAGATGGGGAAACTGAGTCTCAGTGAGCCATCCTTCCCTGGATCTGGAAGCCTGGGCCCCTTCTCACATCTGCCAGCCTCAGCCAGCTCGGGGCACTTCCTCTCCAGGCCAGACCGGCCCCTTGTCCCCCTCCCACTCAGAGGGCAGGCTGGGGTTGGCAGGTCCTGGCAGAACCGGGAGAACCTGCCGGGAGAACCGCCTGCCTCAGTGTTTGCGTCCTTGAGTCCCCGCTCCCCGATCACCGTGCGGACTGAAGGAGACCATCGAGGCCGGAGATTCACAAAACAGACAAAACACAGACGTCCACCAAATAAGGAAAACAGTCCAATCGCATGGCCAAAGAAATGCAAATTGAAACAGGAAACCGTCTTCATCCTTCCTACTGGCACAGATTAGAAAGCCTGATTACAAGACGCGCGGGCCAGGACGCTGGGAACAGGGCCAGCCACTGGCACAGGCTGCCACAGAGACACGGATGTTTCCGCAGGGCAGGTGCGTAGCCCAGCAAGAGCCCTGAAGCAACCTGGTGTCTCCGATCTCACGATCTTCTTCCAGACGTTTGCCCTAAGGCAGCAGCGAGCCGGTGTGGAGAAACTACAGTGTGGTCTCAACTAGGGAAATCTGACAACGCCTGAATGTCCACCGGCAGGGACAGGCAGAGCAAATCAGGGTCCCCGTCACCACCTCGGGGCAAGGAGGAAAACACGGGAGATCTGTGCTTAGTCACTGCAGAGGACCTGCCCACGGCTTACGACAGTGACCACAAACTCACCTGCACGCCCACCCACGCCTCGGCGCACGGGGAGAAGGCTCGGGCCACGTCCGGAAAAGGGACGTGGTTCTCTCTGACAGTGGCATTTGCCAGTTTCCTTTCTTCTCTCTTGTTCATCGCAGAATACACGTAACATAAATCTGACCGTTTTAACCATTTCTCAGCGCACGGTCCGTGGCATTAGTGCCTTCACGCTGGCATGCAGCCCCGACCTCCGTCCGTCCCGACCTTCTCTCTCTTTTTGTTTTACACCTGTACTGCCTGCGCTGTTGAAGGCGGTTGGGTCCTGTCACTTTTTTTTTTTTTTTGAGACAGAGTCTTGCTCTGTTTCCCGGGCTAGAGTGCCATGGCGTCAGCCTAGCTCACAGCAACCTCAAACTCCTGGGCTCAAGCGATCCTTCTGCCTCAGCCTCCCAAATAGCTGGGACTACAGGCATGCACCACCATGCCCGGCTAATTTTTTCTATATATTTTTAGTTGGCCAATTCATTTTTTTCTATTTTTAGTAGAGATGGAATCTCGCTCTTGCTCAGGCTGGTTTCGAACTCCTGACCTCTAGCGATCCACCCGCCTCGGCCTCCAAGAGTGCTAGGATTACAGGCGTGAGCCACCGCGCCCTGCCCTGTCAGGTTTTTAACTGTGAAAGATACTGTGCATAAACCTCGTCCCCAGCAGGCAGCCCTGTCCTCAGGACGGACGGACAGCGGGCAGAGGGGGCGCCGGGCAGACGCTCTCCGTGACTGTCCAAGTCACCTCGAGCGCAGGGCACAGCCAGCCCGTGGACCTGGGGGCAGAGGGGCCTCCTTCGAGCAGAAAGGCCACGTACGTGTCCTGGAGGGGACACAGCGTCATCTGCAGGTGGCACACATGGGACCACCAGATTTTCCTTCCCCGAACGTCCTGTATTTTCAAGGTTTTCTGTGGCAGTGGTGGAGAGTACCGTGTTTCCCTGAAAATAAGACAGGGTCTTATATCTATTTTTCCTCAAAAAGACACCCTAAGGCGTATTTTCAGGGGATGTGTTATCTTTTTAAGTACGGTACGACAATTACGACAATCTACATTTATTCAAATACAGTTGTCTTCTTCTAGAACATCATAACTCTCCAAACCCCGAATTCCATCCTGAATTTCTTGCAAGTCTATTTCCCTTAGAACCACTGGCCCCAATCTCTCGTGTCGAGCAATAGAGCTCTCATGGGGCAGATGAGAAGGGCTGCTCGTGTTCTTTACCGCTTCTCGACGAAATGCATGGGTTGTGCAGACGCGCTGCGTAGCCACGCCCATCACTAGGTCTTATTTTCGGGGTAGGGCTTATGTTGCGCAAATGCTTAGAAATCCTGCTAGGGCTTATTTTATGGGTAGGTCTTATTTTTGGGGAAACACGGTATGTGCGCTCACACTGGGCGTTTCCGCAAAGCACGCTGAGCTCTGCACACACACCTGGGGAGCCCAGGGGGGGAAAGGGTTCTAACCAGAAGCAGGAACAGAAATGCCACCCCCGGCTGTGCCCAGCCTCTGCCTGACGTTTGTCATGTCCGGTTCTGACAATCATCCCACAGGTAGGTACAGTCATTACACTGCTCTACAGGTGAGGCAGGGAGGTGACTCGCCCCAGGTCACCTGGCAGGGAAGCAGGATGGGCCTGAGCCCACCTCTTCTCCTGAGCTGGATGGACTTGCTGGGCAGAGGGCACAGGGGGCTTCCGGACTGCAGGACCAGAGGCTGTTGCCCCGGCTGGCCGAGGAGTCTGCTCTGGGCTGTCCCAGCAGGAAGCTCAAAGTGGCCGGAGCAGCCGCCCCAGGCTTTGTCCTGTGTCCAAACACCCCACCTCGACTGAGCTCTCCTCCTAGCAACCACAGGGCCCTGGGGGACAGCCCTGTCCTCTGCCCCAAAAGGAGCCAGGGCCCCAAAGTCTGTGGCAGGTATCACTGTGGCCCCACACCCTCCGGCCCCTAACTCCTCGCCGGGGCTCCCCCGCCCCAGGGCCCCTCAGGGAAGGTGCACCTCAGGCTATAGGTAAAGCCGAGCTCACCTACAGCCCAGCTGGCCCCAGGATGGGCAGAGGGCCCAGCCCAGTGTGACAGAAGCACTGCTGACTGCTGCCAGGTGGGTGAGGGGTACCAGCTTTGCACCGTGTGGCACCCGGCCCCTGGAGCAGCCTGAGGTCCCTCACTGTCCTGCCTGGGCCTCACTCAGGAGCCTTCCACTTAACCCTGGGCCAGGATGGCCATCTCGAACCAAGTGCCACAAATGGCACAGACTCTTTTGGACATGGCCCGAGCCTTTCCCCTGTGCATGGACGCTTGGGCGTGCAGGTGAGTTTGCGGTCACTGTTGTAAGTCGTGGGCACGTCCTGTGCAGTGGCTAAGCACAGATCTCCCATGTTCTCCTCCTCCCCGCGAGGCGGTGACGGGGACCCTGGATCTGCAAGAGCTTGGCTCCAGAACACCCGGGCTGCTCCCAAGCTCGGGCTCTGGCTCAGACAGACGGGGACTGCGGTCCTGGCTGCCTTCTTCCCAGCTGTGACTCCGGGCAACACACTTGACCTCCCTACGCTCTCGTTCCAGGTGGCCAGGAGGTGGGTCAAGGCCAGGGCCTAGGTTACTGGCCCAGCCGTCCCCATGAAGGCCACTCTCTGACCCTTGCCCTCAGCTCCTGGTCTTGGGCTGGGCCTCTCTCAGGAGTCCCAGGCAGCTCTGTGGGCCGAGGCCCACGGTCCTCAGCCAGACCTCCGGGCCAGGCCTCGGCTCTGCCCAGAGAGGGGGCTGGGTGGGTTCGTTCAGAGCAGCTCTGCTGGCTCAGGGCACCGAGAGCCGAGGATGGCGCCCAGGGGGCGGGAGGCCCCAGCGAGGCACCTGGCAGAGCAGGGAGTTTTCCGACAACTATTATACAAGCTGGAGTACGAGGGGGTGACGGGCCCTTGGGGATGGGGGCTTCCAGCCTGTGCCAACACCTGCAAGTGTTCAAGGGTGCGAGAACGCCAGGACATGAGGGGGAAGAGGGGCCGGGGGGAGGTGGGGCTGGGGAAGCCCTCCCAGCCCATGCCAAGGAGCAGGGGATGCCCTAGACGCCAGGGAGAACCAAGGCCCCCAGAGCGGTGACGAGGCAGGGCTCCCTGGCGGCACTGTGTCTCGCACCTCTGTCAGGGGACCCAGGGCCACGTGGTGGCCGGCAATTCTGACTACGAGGCTGAGCCCTTCCGGCTTCCGACCTTGACCAACAGACAAGTCCCCTGGCCACTGCGGCCAAAACAAGCCCGTTCTCCCTCACTCGAGGTTTAGTGCGGACACCCCTGCAGCTAGGGCTGTCGTGACCACCCAGTCCTGCCCTCGAGTGGGCACAGAGCACAGAGTTTCTTTGTGGGGAGGGCACCCTTTTCTCCCCTGCCGCAGGCCGCAGCCTGGGCCCGAGGCAGGTGGGGCAAAGGGGCCGGCAGCCGGGCTGGTGTCCTTCAGCACACGAGAAAGTGAACTCTATCGTTAAGCCCACGTTACTAGGGTTTCCTGATCCTGTAGCTGAACCCGACTCTACTACACACAGTGTCTCCGGTCTTCCCTGTCCTCCGTCACACAATGGAACAAGGGCATCTGCCCCTGGGAAGAGGAAACGTGACCTGTAGTCCCACCCTAGCCCTGCACACAGGGGTGGACACCACCAGCAGAGGGTCCTTGGTCCCCGCCCTCAGCCCAGCCCCAGAGAGTCTGCCTGGGCTGTGCTGTTCCTATCACTGTTCCTTACACACTCAGGACTCTAGTCCAAATGGCAAAGGCCCCCACCTGGAATCCCACGGGAGGGGCCAGCCCCAGCCATGGCAGTCTTGGCTCAGGGGGAACATGGGAAGTCGGGGGACAGGGTGCAGAGTGGGGTTGCCCCCCTAGAGCTCAGGGATGCTGGAGCACCCCGCCCCCAGCCCTGCAGCAGCCCCAGGGCTGCACCCTCAGCCTCTAGTCCTGGGCTGGGCATAGAGGGCAAAGGAAAGCAGGTAGTTTGGAGTCACCCTCAGTGGGTTCCAATCCCAGTTCTGCCATGTCCTAGCTTGGGGATCTTGGGGGATCACCCTCTCCTCCCTGCACCACCCCCAGCCTTAGTTGCAAGTTACGTCCCCTCGTCTGTAAGATGAAGCTAGAGACCAAGGTCGCAAGGCACCTGCGGTGCCCCAGCAGGCACAGACGGGGCCTGTCCCAGGCCACAGGGGGCCTGAAATGAGGGGTGGGCAGCCTGTCCCCAAGCAGCCGCTTCTCCCCAGCTCTCCAGCCCCCATCCTCATGGTCCCTTCCCATTCTCTGCGTTTCTGACCCCTCCCTATGGCCCCACACTTTGGGGAGCCCCCACAGCCTTGCTGGGAGTCGCAGGCATCATCACAGGGCCCCGGGGCCCAGGGTGCGGGGGCAGGAGGCTGTGGAATCCTAAGCCTCCCCCCCAGGCCTGCCCCACCCTCCAGCCCTCCCTTCTCCCTGGGGGACACACATGCCAGCAGGAACAAAGCATGTATGTCCCAGACGCTGGCGCTGCCAGGGGCGGGGAGGGTGGCAGGAAGGCCCCATCTGAGCACCACCACAGCCCCCAGGGTCCTGGGCAGGACACCCTAGCTGGCCAGAATCTCTGGGCTGAGCGGGGGACAGGGTCAGTGGGGCAGGAGGGCCAGAGGTAGCCTGCCAAGTCCCGCCACCACTTCTGATTCGACCCCTGGAAGCAGCTTTGAGGTCCAGGCAGAAGCCACGAAAGGCAAGTCCGGCCTTTAAATGCAAGGAAGGGGCCTGCTCGGAAGTGGGGGACCCACTCCAGGGTCTCCTAAGCCAGAGCAGCCCCCCGCCTGCACCCCAGGACACAGCAGGCCCTGCAGCCCTCGGAACCGCCATGCCGTCCCCTGGCTTGAAGCCGCCTGAACCCACTGGGGCCCCCCTTGCTCCGGAGCAGCAGGTGCTAAGTGGAGGCTCCTCCCTGGGAGATCCCAGGGCCCTAAGTAGTTTCCCGTGGGCCTCCAGCCGCCTGCCCTGGGGCCAAGCCCAGAGGGTGGCCCTGCTTCTGGAAACAGGCCCTCCCCACTCTGGAGGGCTCTCTACGTGTGAAGCCTGCTGCGATTGAACACCTGGGCTGGCCCTGGATTCTCGTGTTCCCTGGGACACTGCCCTGGCCCCTCTGGATGGCACAGGGACAGGCCACGGAGAACACACACAAATGCCCTATTGAACACCCACCCAGCCCTCTGCGCCAAGGCCTCACTCCCCACAGAACCACTAACCCCCTGTATACCTGGGGCTTCTGGGGGCTCCATAGGAAGCCACAAGCCCCTGAGGCTGGCCCAGGGGCCCATGGCATATGGGCCAGTTCCAGCAGTAGCCTCCCCTAGCCACTGGCAAGGACACAGAAGGCAGAAGGCCAGGAAACTCACACCCACTCCCCTGTGACCACAAGGGGATGTGGGGACCTCAGGGCCCCATCCCAGGCCGCCGCCAAGAGTCCATTGCAAAAGCAGCTGGGCAGTCCAAATGGGGCAGAAAGAAGTGTAGCAACAGCCCCGGGGTGGGGGGGACAAGGAAAGAGGGCAGGAAGGGGCCTTCTCTTAGCCACCACCACCCCCAGCAACTTCCAACTGTTCTGGGCAACCCCGCCTGACCCTACCCCACGCCCCGCCTGGCAAAGCCAAGTCCAGAGGAAACTTTCAGCCACCGCCCCCGTCTTTCCCTTTGCTAGGAAGCTAGACCCAGGGAGCCCCCAGCCCCTCCCCAGCTTCCCGAGAGGAGGAAGGGACAGGAAAGAGGAACCTGCCACAGCGCCTGGGCACAGGTGCATCCATCACCTGGCGGTGGGCAGGAGGAGGGCGGAGAGAGGTAGACGGGCGCCCCGACCAGGGACCCGGGGACGGGTCTCCGCCGCCCCGGCCTCGGTTTCCCCGCGAACATGGCAGGACTGAGGCGCTCTCAGCTTGGCCGGCCCCTCTCTGGGAAATCTGCCCGCCGCCCGGCACCCCGCTGCGGGCGCAGGGACGCGACGACACAAGACGGAGCAAAAGCCCGGGCGAGGGCGCGGGGACACTGTGACGCCGGCACGGGGAGTCCCCGCCCGCCCCGCGCCCGCCCGAGAGCCCGAGAGCCCGCGAGCTCGCGAGCGGCGGGCGGGGCAGGAAGGAGGGAAAGGCAGAAGAAAGTTCGGGAAGCGGAAGCGGCCCCCCGCCCCGGCCCGGCCCGGCCCTTGCCTCATGTTGTCCACCGTCCGGCCGCCGTGGCGCAGCAAGCACACGGCCGAGGCCACCACGGACATGGCGAAGCACAGCGCGCAGTACAGGGCGACCTTGGCGTAGAACCGGGCCGCGCGGCTCAGCGACACGAGCAGCAGCAGCAGCAGCGCCGCGCTCAGCCAGGGCCCCAGCTCCATGGCGCGGCCCGCGCCCCCCGGCGCCGTTCGCGCCCAGCCCGCTGCGCCCGACGCCGCGCTCCGCCCCGCCGAACCGCGCCCCTTATTGCGAGGGCTGCGGGGCGGGGCGCCGGTGGGGAGAGGCGCGCGGGCCAAGGGAGCGGCTAGGTGCGGCGCCCGCCCCGCCCCGCCCCCCGCGTCGCCCTCCCCCGCCCCGCCCCGCCCCCGCCGCCGCCGCGGACCCCCGCTCCGCCCGCCCACCGCCGTCACGCCCGCCCCCGCCACGGCCTCCCCCCCCACACCGCGCCACGCCCCCCACCCCGCCCCACCTCCGGGCGCCGCCCTGGGTCACCCACCCCAGCCAGGCACCAGGACGCTCCCTTCCCCCACCCCTGCCGCCAGGTCACCGAGGCTCCGGCCATGCTCCCACCCTTCGCTTCGTGGAGTAGGGGGGGGAGCCCGCCTCCGCGGTCTGGGCCTCCTTGCCCCACCTCGTGTCCCCCACCTCCAGGCAGCCCCTGCCACCTGGGGCGGGCCACAGGCCCCTCAGCTCAGAACCACAGCCCCCCAAGGGCATGTAAAGGCGGCTCAAGGACTCCACCACCGTGCCAACCGGGTTGCCACACAAAGTGGCCCTCAAACTGCTTCTCAGTGGCCAGTGGCCACCTGTCTGGCCACTGGAGGCCCGGCTCTTTTGGTTCCTTCCCATGACCGCGAGGAGACTGAGCTGGTGCTCTGGGGCCTGGTGGGGCGAGAGGGGCAGGAGGGGCAAAAGCAGGAAGATGGGGGAGTTTGGGGGTGGGGCTGGGGGTGCCCAGCGCTGGGTGCCAGGAGCAGAGTGTCACCAGGGACACTCTGGTGCAGGGCTGGTGGTGGACATCAGCTCATGTCAGCTCTGCAGCGGTGCCAACCTGGCGCGGCACAGGTGCAGCTGGTGCTCACTGGGGCAGGGGCACTTGTCAGTCCCGGTCCCCACCCCTCCAGGGTCACGTGCTCAGAGAGCAGCTTGAGACTGTAAAACGCGGTTTCGTTCCAGCAGGTGTCTTCACCTGGTCGTCTGGGCCCCCGTGCCTGCCGCTGCCCGTGCAACGCCCACCGCTGCCCGGCGCTCCTGAGGGCCTTGGGCGTGTGTTATTGACCCCTGTTTTCCCAGATACCGAGGTGACCTGTTCCTAAAATATGTCAGGGAATATCGTAACCGCCGCCCCCACATACTGCAAGTTGTACTAAGTTTTCAGTAAGTACAAACACTTCACTCTTCAGGTGAGTGGTGGGGAAGTGGGGTCCCCTGCAGGGGCCTGGCCGCCAGGAACACTGAGTTCCCTGTTTCCCAAGAAGGCAGAGCCTCTGCCACTTGCCTTACAGCCGGGGCATCACACCTAGCGGGGCACCTCCAGTTCAGTCCCATTCCGCCGCCGTCCCCAGAGTTCCGAGTTCTGCATCAGCTTCAACAGACTGGCTGCTTCTCCCGCCTGGACCCAGGCACTGCACGCCCTCGCCCTCCCCCCCCCAGAGCCCCCTCAGGCTGTGTCCCAATCCCACCGCCTCCCCAGCTCTGTCCTCCTTTGGAAAAGCGTTGAAAGAAAATGTCCACTTTGCCTCCAATGAGGAGGGGAGGGAGGCTGGGGCTGGGCAAGGCTGGGGAGGGACATGGCTCTCTGTGTCATCGGAAAACACTCACTCAGTGCCCTAACGTAGGCTGCGGTTGGGGAGCTAACAAAACTTTGTTCCAGAAGAGAAGCCCAGAGAATTTTCTGGGCTGGCAGCGATACGGCTCTAAAATTAATGCTTCTCAGCTAAGCAGGGCCAGCAGGGGTCTGCTGTTTATCCCCAGGGTGGTGAAAGGATGGGAACGCAGTTTGCTGAGTTGGGGTGGCCGTTGGGGTGGCCGGCGTCCTGTCTGACCCCTGAGTCCTCCCAGCCACCAGGGGTGGGGGGTTGGGTGGAGCCGGTGGCCAGGCGGCCAGCCCAAGGACAGCCGGGAGCCCTCCTGGGCATTTGTTGGGCCCAGCCAGACAGCACGTGACACCAGGTGACACAGTCAAGCAGAGAGGGCACCCTTTCCCGAGGCCTGCGGGAGCCCCAGCCCACGGGAGGGGAGACGCCATGGTGGGGTGAGCGTGAGGCCGGCCCACTTGGCCACCCGAGCACCCCTGGCCTCCTCCACCAGACTTGGGTGGGGCACTTAAGTCCTTGGGTTGGATGGGCCCTGGCTCTCCAAGTCCAAGAAGCAGATTGTGTGGCCCGGGAAGGGCCAGCCGGGAGGGGCAGGGTGGGGCGCCCAGCCTTTGAAATCCAGTAGATCTGGCTTCTAACTCTAAGTTAGCCAGTACTCCGGGGCCTCAGTTTCCTCATCTGTAAAATGGGGACGCTTGCCTCACCTTGCCTTGCATGGCCGAGAGGAAATGGGCTGCTGGGTGGCCTTGCTTTTGCCGCCCCCTGCAAACCTGCCCAGGAGAAAGGGACACGGTGGGGGGGGGGGCAGCCAGGGAGGGAGCGCGCTGGCTCCACAGGGTCAGGGAGGTGGCCAGCCACACCAGGAAGAGCCCCCGGGAGCCCTGCTCCTTCTGGGGAGGCGGTCAGAGCGGCGGAGGCTGCACGGGGCAGGGCAAACAGCACTGGGAATTGGGTCTGCATGGAGCCGGGTGGCCTGGGCTCTCGGGGGTGTGCCCCGGGGCACGATGCCATCACTGCCACCTGTGAATAAAGCAGCCTGTGAATCTTTCATGGGCTTGTGCTTAAAAATAGATGAGGTGAAGCCTCCTGGCTGGGCTCCCAGCAGCTGTGGGCGGGCAGGGCCACACTCTCCGGAGTGGGGGGCGGAGGGAAGCGCCCAGGCTGGGGGGGGGGCAACGGAGCTCTGGGGTCACAGGCTGGGGTGGCGGTAAGGGGTAGCATGACACCCCGCGGGTGTCCTGAGAGGATTTCTGGGCTGAGAGGCCAGAACAAAGGTGGCAGAGATGCCAGGGGGCAGGGAGACACCAGGGCGGGGCGGCCCAGAGGAGAGCAAGCTCCAGGCCCAGGGCGAGGGGCCCTCTCTGTGGCAGCCCTCCCCACCCAGAAGGGCTGTGCCACATCCCCCTGACACTGGAGTCTAAGTGACACAGGGCAGGAGCGGGACCTGGGGCAAGAGAGGGGCTCCCTCGGCAAGAAGCATCCGAGCACAGGCAGCTCCTCTGGCCCTGACGCGGTGACTCAGACCTGGGTGCTGTCTGCAGAGCCCACACAGGAAGTCGGAGGCCGGGAGGACGAGGGGAAGTCCCGGGGGCATCTGCTGCTGGGTGAAGCGCACAGGGTCAAAGCTGGGCAGCACGGCCCTGCCATGTGGCCCTCTGGGCCTCAGTCTCCTGCTTGCGCAAAAGGGATGATGAAATGGCGGCCTGGGGTGTTGTGAGGATTAAGGACCTCCAGCTGGTGGTGATGGAGATGCCAGGCCCATCAGCAGAGCCTGTGACAGTCCTTGGGCCACCTGACCCCTGGCCCAGCTGGCATCCCCGACTCTGTCAGCTGCACTGGCCCCTCCCAGGCCCGCCGAGCAAGGCAGAGGCTGAGCCGGCAGCCCTGGGCATCACGCCTCCGCCCGGCTGATGGGCTGCGCCTGGGGCCGCGGTCTCGCAGGTGCCAAGCCTGGCGCTCACCTGCGCTGGCCTCCTCTGTCCTCGCCTCTTCCGTCCAGCAGGGGAGGGTCCCAGAGGACAGGACAGTGGGCGGTGGGACCGTCCCCACGCAAAGCCCCCCCCATCCTGGCCCCAGCCCGGCTCTGGTCTCTGGGTCTCCCTGGGCCTCCCACCGTGCTGCCAGCCCTGGCGTGGCTGACCCAGCTGGACTTGTAGGGGGAGGGAGGGAGGAGCCGGGAGGGTGCAGGGAGGGCACTGGGAGAGCGTGAGGGTCTAGTCTGCCAGTCAGGCCATCGCCTCCCTCCACCCTTGCCCTGAATGCCTTGACCGCCAAAGCCCTAGAGAGCAGCTTGTTCCTCCCTGGCCACGGGCCGGCGTCCTGCCACGTGCCTGACATCCCGGCCTCCTGTGGCTCCGGCCGGCTGGTTGCAGCTCCGCTGGGCAGCGCTGACCACGCGCCTCAGCCAACCCCGCCTGGGCACTCAGACTTCCCCGACCTCGGGGCAGCTTTTCACTTCGGGACAGGGTGAGCCTCCCGAAAGACCTGCGGCGGCTGGAGGTGGGTTCAGCTCCGCAGTGGAAGTCAGTCCGGGCCGACCCACCACTGGCTGTGACCACAGTCCCCTCCTCTGTCAATGAGACCAACAAGAGGACGTCAAGAAAGGGCTGTCACGGGACCCGGAGGCCGGCAGAACGTGCCATGGGACTCTGCCACCCTGGATCCTGTCCCCAGCTTCCTCCACTGAGTCCCTTTTTCAGCGCCAGGGCCACACTCCCAGGGCCACCCGGGCAGAAGAGACCCACTTGGGCATCCCTGTCCTCCTCCACCAGGGGAACCTGTGCTGCCCATGGGGATGGGGGGGGCAGTGTCCCCAGGGTCCTGCCAGGCCAGGCCCCTGTGGCAGAGCAGGGGACTTCCTGCCCCGACCCCACAGCCTGCTCACTGGCTCTTTCCCGCCGCCCCCCTCTCTGTGCCGCTCTCTGCCCCTGGCCCACGGCCAGTGCCCCGAGTCTTTGGTGAAGGAAGGAATGATTGGAGGAATGAAGGACTCCTCCCTGACAAGGCCAGACGGGGCATGGCTGTGTGGAGCCTGCCAGCTCAGGGAACGTCAGGGACGACGACGGGATGTCCTGAGCCGCTGAGCTGGCCCAGTGCCTACAGAGTCGGAGAGACCCAGGGACCCTGCCGATCCGGGGGTAGGGTGGCGGAACTCTTGCCTCTCTATTCCTTCTCGCACACACACTCACTCAAGAGAGAGGGCGGTGGTTCCGTGGGTGCCACTGGGGCAAGTAGAAGCATCCAAGGGATGGAAAAGTGACTCAGAGCCCCTACCTGGCATCAAGAACTCGGTTACATTCCAGGTGGATTCCTAACTTAACCTTGTAAAATTCCTTGTAACCAAGGAAACTCCAGCAGGTGCACACAGACCGTAGTGGGAGCGGAGCCTAGCAGGTGGAGACGAGGGCAGGCCCCTGGGTAGAGAGGGAAGCAGAGAAGCTACCCAAGACCACCCAGTGCAGGTTGTGCACGGCACAAGCCTAGAGGTTGTGAATAACACTAACTACGACTGGAGCCATCCCTTCCAGGGTGAGCAGATCAAGTTCTCTGGCCTTTTACCCTTACCACACCCTTCACTCCCAGAGACCTCAACACAGCGTCCTGGGTGGAGGTGAGTCAGCCAGGCCCTTCTTCCTGTAGGTAAGAGGTGAGAGGTCAGAGGACAAGGACCAGGGGCTCAGCCCCAACAGCACCCGCCCTGCCCCACCCAAACACACGCTTGAGTCACAGCCTAGGATGGGTGTGGCTGACCGGTGACCCATCCAGGCACGGAGAGACCCAGCTAATGAGCCGGGAGCAGGAGCTGCAGCCCCGCCCGGCTCCTGGGAGGTGGCTCCCCAGCCCCGTGCTGTCCCCAGGTGGCAGTGCCAGAGTTAGCAGAAGAAACACGGAGGCCAGGTTAGATCTGAATTTCAGATAAGCAAGGAATAATTTTCTAGCATAAATATGTCCTGTGCAATACTTGGGACATACTTATACTAAAAATGTTATTTGTTGTTTATCTGAAATTCAGGTCTAACTGGGTCCCCTTCCCCAGACGAGGGCTGAGTCCGGCATGGCCAGGCCCCTGCGAAGGGCTGGGCAGCAGTGCCCCCTAGCGGCCACGCCCCGCAGCGAAGGATGGGGGCGGACGGGGGTGGTGCCCCATGAAAGCCACCCCACGGGGCACTTTTGTCCCGTGTCCTTCCTGTGCAATCCAGCTGAGTCCTGCAGGTTGCGCAGCTTCCCCGTGCCTGGGGTGTCCTGGCGGGCAGGGAGCTTTTCCCAGTGACTCTGGCCTGGGGGCTTCTGGATCATGGTCCCCTGCCCCTGCTCACCGGGTTTGGCAAGTTTGGCTCTACACCCAGGGGGACGGGATGGCCCAGTAGCCCGGGCCCAACGCCATGGGCTTCCCTGGAAGCTGGGACGGGGGCCCCTGCAGTCCTGAGGGCAGGGGGACTGCCCTGCAGATCTGCCACGCGCCCGGGGGAGGGAAGAGCCAGCGTCTTGGGGATGACGGGCCCCATGGAACTGGAACTTGCCGAGTCCCCATGTCCCTAACGTTGCCAGGCCCCCTGGGTTCGGCCCCTGCAGCAACCAGAGGGGGAGCACCTGAGTCCTGGGGGGAGGACAGGCTCAGGAGGCGGGGGCCAGGCCGGCGTTCAGCCTGGGGTCCCTGCTGGGCTGGGCGGCCTCGGTGTACCGAGCCCGAGTTCAGATCCTGGGCTGCACGTCTGACACCTGGAGGCCCACCTCCCTGTCTGCCGAACCCGGGTGGCCGAGAGCGTTTGCGTGTTACAATTGCCCCGGCCACGGACCCTGCTCTGCCTGCGTCCTCCTAGTGCCTGACGGGGACGTCCCCACCTGGCCGCTTCCCGCCGCCTTAGCCCTCAAGGCACAGTCCACTTCCTTTCTCTGCTCCCCGGCCCCGCATGGGACAGGCTTCCTGAGGCTTCACGTGGCCCCGAGTGGCCTGCCGTGCCTCTCGTCACCAGGGCTCGGTATGAAAAACCTTCTTTCAACGACGCTAACCTCTTCCTGTTGTGACGCGGTCACCTTTGTAAGTAAGACCTGGGCACAAGTGCCCAGGCACAGGCTGGTCTCAGCTGTGCGCTGTCATGACAGCCCCAACGCAGCGGGGCCCGGCCGGGTGCAGTGCCCAGGCCCTGGGCCCACCTCCTCCCAGCCTCCCAGAGCCCCGTCCCGGAGGCCCCCCGCTGCAGGCCGAGGGGGGTGTGGCAGGTGGATCTGTTTCCACACCTGTAAGTGGGCGGAAGCCAGGCCAGCCCAGGAAGATGTGGCCTGGTCAGCAGCACAAACCACGAAGAGGCCTTGCAGGGGCCCAGTGCCCGCCTCCTGAGACCGCAGTGAACCAGGACCCGTCCCCGCAGGACACAGGGGTCCCAGGCACAGGCCGCACCCTCTAGGGAGAGCTCAGAGCCCTGGGCAGGCTCAGGGGAGAGGCTCCCCTCGTCCAGGGCGGATCCTGGGCCCTGACCTGTGTCTGTTCCCACAGAGGTGGCAGCCAATGAGCCTTAGGTAAGGTCTTCCCTTCCCTCCGCCCGCCCAGCACCGCCTCCTAGGCAGGCGCCCGCCGGCCGCAGGGCTGGGGAGCACGTCCTCGCGCCTGAGCTCGCGCCCGCCTCTGTGCGCGGCTGCCCTGTATGAAATTGGACCCTGGTCCCTACTATCCCCCAGGTGCCTTCTCGACGTGCCAACGTGCCCTGAGTGCCGCCAACGTCAGGCCGCCTGGGATTTAACCAGCCCTGCCGAGGGACGCCGAGCCCACCCTGCCTTTAGCACAGCAGAGGAGGGGCGCAGGCACCCTGGCGGGAGAGCGTGAGCCCAGTGGGAAAACCCCCCACGAGAAGCCCCAGCGGCGCCATCACCAGCCAGCAGCCCTGAGGGGACACGGCAGGGTGTCCATGGACCAGTGGGGACTAAACAAGATGCAGTTCGCATGTGCAATGCAGTGTCACTCAGCCTTAGAAAGGAAGGACATTCTGACC
This sequence comes from Cheirogaleus major, assembly GCA_963574435.1. Lineage (NCBI taxonomy): Eukaryota > Metazoa > Chordata > Mammalia > Primates > Cheirogaleidae > Cheirogaleus > Cheirogaleus major. Next base: position 3,096 of record CAUYPO010042143.1, on the reverse strand, counting down.
CAGGCTACACATGGGCGAATCTTGGGGACGTAGGCTCAGTGACGTGAGCCAGGCGCTAAAGGACAAATGCCGTGTGGTTTCACTCACAGGAGGTCCCCAGAGTCATCAAATTCATCGAGACAGAAGGGGGGATGGAAGGCGCCAGGGGCCGGGGGAGCGGGATGGGGACTCCGTGTTTCACGGGGACAGAGTGTCAGGTTGGGAAGATGGAAAGTTCTGGAGACGGAGGGTGGTGATGGCTGCACAGCAGTGGGAATGTGCTTACTGCCAGTGAACTGTGCACTTAAAAATGGTGAAGATGGCAAATTGTATGTTATGTATATTTTGTGACAATAAAATAAACTTTACAGAATAAAACCACAGTCCTGGTTTTGTCCCTGCAGCAGTGCCACACGGGGAGGGGTTGGAGGCCGTCAACACTGCAAGTGTGGTTGCCTTGGGAAGTTCCCGAGCCCTGCCCAGCGTTGCTAAGGACGGGGTTGGGCGTCGTGGACATTTAAGGTGAAAAAGAGTAGAAGGGTTCCCCGCTCGCCCTCCACCTGGGGTCTGACCGCGGGGTCTGTGCCACGGCCCAGCTGCAAGTGCATTTCAACTCCCCTCCACTCCAGGGACACACGCCTCTTGGCGCCTCTGGGACTCAGCTCTGGGACCTCCTCCTCCAGGTTGCCCTCCCAGACTGTCCAGCTCAGGTACCCTCTTCTCTGCTCACCTTCTGCAGGGCCTGGACGGCAGCCCCTGCTCTGTAAGCCCAGGGAGCGTCAGGCCAGTGTGGATCGGGGCTCGCTCTGGGGCCTCTTAGTGACCGACTGATCTGAATTCCAAGAGCTACAAGAAATTCCTGTTTGCTGGCTCCTAAGTGGGCAGCAGCCTGGCTGGACTACGTCCCTCCTCCTCTGTCCAAGCCGACTGTGTCTCTCTACTTGCTCCCAAATCAGAAGATCCTCGGCCCTCCAGACACCCCTGCCTGCCTCTTTGGGAAGAGGTACTTCTAAGGCTTTGCGTGCACTCCCAGGGCCGAGCAGCTCATTCTAACTCATCACGTGCTGAAGGCAGGCTGGCCGGCTGGGTGGCGGGGCAGGACTCAGGGGCTGGGGCCCTCCGTCCCCAAGGCGTGTGGACAGGCCAACAGGCAGCTGCCCCAGGAGGACCCCCTTCCTGCACTCGCCCCCCACAGACCTCCTGCCCCACGTCCCCCGTGGCTCCCCTCCCGAGAGGGTGGAATCCGAGCCTCTCGGCTTCCAGTCCCTGGGGCTCTGTGCTCTGCTCCAGCCCCCTGGTCACTGCCCCAGACCCGGCGCCCACCCTGCACTCGGCTCTCCCTCCCTGTCATGCCTTGCTGCCTCTGCCGCGGGCCCTTACTGGCCCCAGAGAATCTTACTCATCCTTCTCTGCAATAGAAAGACCCAGCGTGATGACATCCCCTGGATGGGACCGTCCCTGCCACGATCTGAGTGTGTCCCCCAAAAGCGTGTGTTGGAAACTCAACCCTCAAAGCCACAGTGTTGGGCGGTGGGGCCCGATCGCCGGTGTTCATGTCCCAGCCTCAGGACGTCGGCACCAGCTACAGGGATGGGGGGGCCTCATGAGCAGGGGTCCCCCGAGAATGGATTGCTCACTGGGACGTCAGGTGGAGTGGCGGGAATTCCTGGTGGAGGGAACAGAATTCGCGGGGCTCTGAGGCAGGCGAGACCAGATGCATTCTGGGACTGGAAGAAGAAGGGGCTCATGCGGTGTGGGGGATGGTGGGGTGGAGTCACAGGGAAGCGCAGTCTGTGCCCCGCAGGTCGTGCCTCGGGAGGGAGGGAGGGAAGGAGGGAGGGACTCACAGCTGGACGGGCAGGCTAGTCTCTTCCTCAGCCACCCCCGGGGCATCTGCCGAGTGGGTGATCATGGAAAGTGACGATAATAAAAAGCCATTGACCTAGCAATGTCACCGGCAGGAATCTGTCCTGAGTTAATAATTAAGGAATGGGGCACCCAGCCTTGTTTAGAAAAGAGGACGTTTGTCCGGTGCGGTGCCAGGCGCCTGCAGTCCCAGCTGCTCGGGAGGCTGCTCTTGAAGTGGAGCGACAGCCCGGACTTCGCAGACTTGAGGTCACACCCTTGGCGGAGAGGCACATTCTCAGGGACCCTGGAGATCGGCCTGGAGACCCCTGCGTCCCTGCGCCTTAGCCCCAAGATCCCGCTCCTGTGCGAAGGCAGAATGGTGAGGCCGTGGTGGCTCCTCCAAACAGTAAACGCAGCGTCACCATGTAACCCAGCCATTCCGACCCTGGGCGTTCACAGCGGCCGGAAGGTGGAGGCCACCCGGTGTCCACGGGTGGATCAGTGGGTAAACGAAACATGGCGTTCGTGTACAACGCCACGCAGTATAACGTGTACAACGTGTACACTGTACAACGCAGTGTCGTTCGGCCCTAAGGAGCAGGAACTCCAACACGGGCTGCGACAGGGCTCTGCGCCACCGCGCACACAAGGCGAATCCCGCGTGATTCCTCTGGTACGAGGGCTCCGGAGTCCTCAAGTCCACGGAGACAGGAAGCAGAAAGGCGGCGCCAGGGCTGGGGACAGGGAGGGAATCAGTGTTTCCTGGGGACAGGGTCAGGTTGGGGAGATGGAAGGTTCTGGAGATGGGCGGGGTGATGGCTGCACAACAGTGGGAATGTCCTCGATGCCACTGAGCTGTACATGGAAAAATGGTTAAAATGGCAAATTTTATGTTATGTAATTTTACCACAATACAAAAAGGAAAGAAAGGAAGCGGGGAGGCCGGGCGAGGTGGCTCACGCCTGTGATCCTAGCACTCCGGGAGGCCGAGGCGGGCGGATCGCTGGAGGTCAGGAGTTCGAAACCAGGCTGAGCAAGAGCGAGACCCCGTCTCTACTAAAAATAGAAATAAATTAATCGGCCAACTAAAAATATATAGAAAAATTAGCCAGGCATGGTGGCGCATGCCTGTAGTCCCAGCTACTCGGGAGGCTGAGGCAGAAGGATCGCCTGAGCCCAGGAGTTGGAGGTTGCTGTGAGCGAGGCTGACGCCACGGCACTCTAGCCAGGGCAAAAGAGTGAGACTCTGCCTCAAAAAAAAAAAAAGGA
>CAUYPO010042142.1:0-17298 GCA_963574435.1 Cheirogaleus major | reverse complement strand
TGGATAACTAAAATGTGGTATATGCTCACAATGGAATATTACTCAATTCTAAGAAACGACAGTGAGCTAACACCGTTTATGCTATCCTGGATTAAGCTTAAGCCCGTTATCCAAAGTGAGGTGACACAAGATATGGAAAATAGGCTCCACATCTACTCGCCATCAAATTGGTACTGACTGATTAAAACTATGGTGCTCAAATGGTGGTAGTGTTCACCAGGGTTTAGGGGGGCAAGACCCACATCATAGGGATGTGGCGAGCATTGTCAAGGGGAAGGGCATACCTCTAACCCTTCTTAGGGAGAGGCAAAGTTATACAACGTATCCAAAATGTAAAAAAACAAAAAATCTTTTGTAGGATGGAGGGCAGGTGGGAGGGGTGAGGAAGTGTAGAGTTACATAATGTGAGCCATGCGCGCCACCTGGGGATTGGACTTGCTTGAAGCACTGGCATGTGGGGGGTGGTGGTAGGGGCAATGTATGTAACCCTAACAGTATTTGTACCCCCATTATATGATGAAATAAAGGAAAAAAAAGAAAAAAAATTCACATACTGGTTTAATTCTTTCTTTTCAGGATTCTCTTTCCCCTTTCTTTTGGAGCTTCATAATCAACTGCTTCTTTCTTCATTGTCCATCTCTTTGTGGTGTTTTCCAACTCTTGATATTGTAAAGAAAGGAATGAATAAAAAGAATGAACCTCTTCAAAAGCTGAGAAAGATCCTAAGTGTTCTCATAACACCTCAGCCATTAAATAATGTGATCACCTAAAGTAAAAGAACCTGCTTTTTCCACATTAAGAGAGAATAGTATGTTGATGAAGTTTTTCAGTTATTATTTTATTTATTCACTTTATTCTAAAAAGAATCAGTTATATCATTGGTCAGCAAACTACAGCCCTTGGGCCAAATTCAGCCTTCCTCTATTTTGTAAATAAAGTTTTATTGAAACACAGCCATATCACTTCATTTTTTATTTTTTTATTTTAATTTTTTTAAGACAGAGTCTCACTCTGTTGCCCGGGCTAGAGTGCCATGGTGTCAGCCTAGCTCACAGCAACCTCAAACTCCTGGGCTCAAGCGATCCTTCTGCCTCAGCCTCCCAAATAGCTGGGACTACAGGCATGTGCCACCATGCCCGGCTAATTTTTTCTATATATTTTAGTTGGCCAATTAATTTCTTTCTATTTCTAGTAGAGATGGGGTCTCGCTCTTGCTCAGGCTGGTTTCGAACTCCTGAGCAAAAACGATCAGCCCACCTCGGCCTCCCAGAGTGCTAGGATTACAGGCGTGAGCCACCGGGCCCGTCCCATACCACTTCATTTATGTATTGTCTACAGCTTCTTTCTGAGGCAAGATACAGTACTTGGTTAGAGATCTTATGGTCCACAAAGCTGAAAATATTAATACTTACTATCTGGCCTGTTACAGAAAGTTTGCCAACTCCTGAATTACATTACACCTTGTTTTAAGAAGATTTTGTTGTGCCTTGAGTGAGAAAATAGTTTAATGTGTTTCCAAAATTTAAGGCATTATTTTCTTAAAACTTTTTCATAATTTAAGGTAATAACATTTCTTTCTCATTTTCATAATCAATACTACTTAATAAAGCATCTTATTACATTTATATAGAGGTTTTATTCTGAAGCAACTCATTTTATTTTTAAATTAGTTCATGTAGTTAAACTTATTATAGTTAAGTATTTTTTATCAGTATGCTTTTTTCAGTTTTCTCCTTTTTTTGATATTAGTTAATTTTTTTTTGGATCACCAATATGTAGTGTGGGTCAGTGGATGTTGAAATTATTATTTAGAATGTGACATTTGCATTAGTTTTACATTATTAAATAAATTAGAGATTAAAATAGTTTTTCAATTTGTAGAAATTATACCATTTATAGAAAAATTATTATTTATGTTCAGCCTGGGCTATTACAAACCATTCTGATGTATACTCTAAATGCAAACTCTTAATGGATTATTTTTTATATTAATATTAAAAATAATTTGATTTTTTGTATCCCATAACTGTACATTCATATGTATTTGAGAAAGGAAAATGACAATATATTCCTTTAAATACAAAAATAATTCGGTATGTTAGAAATCAATTGTTACCTAAATCACTCACTAGACAAGCTTTTGTAAAGGTCAATAGATCCTTTTGAAAAAGTAAATTTGCTTATTATCTTAAATGGATTTCTAATATAAAAATCCAGTTCATATGCAATGTATTCATTTTATTTTTATTTCTATATGGTAATAATTTCTTTAGGAGCCACTAATAAATAAATTCCTTCTAGTAACATGAGACTTCCAGTCCTGATAATTTATCAATGTTAAATTAAGAGATAGTTAGCAGTCAATATAATTAAGTAATATGCATAACTTCTGATCTGTTGTATAATTCTAAAAGCCTTATGTATTAATTAATCCTGTTCAAAAACATAATGCACTGTAGCAAGTATCTCTTCTTGTTAATTTGTTGTATATGGGCAAATAAAATAATAATGTAATAAAAACATTTGGCACATGTTATGAGACAAAAAAATTTGATATTTGCTTTATGTTTATGCTATACATACTTTTATTAGTGTTGGTGCTAAAATCTTCTCTGCAAGTTACACATCATTATTTTACATTGAAGAAAATGTCTTAAAGAAGATGTACATATCTGAGGTCATAGAACCTAGGAAGTATAAGAGCCAAGATTCAAATCCAGTTTTATTGCTCAAGGATTTGTTAATCCAATGTATAGACTCATGAAATGATAAAAGTGGAGAACACCCCTTAGAAAGAATCCAGCTCACTTCCTTTATTTTACAATAAGGAATATGAAGTCCCATTTATTTGTATTGAAGTTTTAAACAAACAAACAAATTAACTTGTCTTTGGTTAGGAAATTCATTTTTAGCACAGCCAAAACTAGAAGGCAGCTCTCTTGCCTCCCAATGCAGAAGTATTTTTCCTATACAGCAAACATCTCATCTGTCACAAATGCCCTCTTCATTATGATCCAAGTACCTAAATAAAAGTCTAAAAGGTGAGTTGGGCCTTTTTTCCTATCTGCTGATAAATATAGCATGCATATGCTGATGCCACCAATATATACTTACTGGAAAAGAAATTTGTATTGCCATATCCTTATTAAATCTCACATTCCTATGACTCATACAGTGAGAACATTGCTTATATTGAAAATCTTAAGCTAAGGAAAAATAATTATGATCCTCAAATTTCTTCTGCAAGTCAGTAAGAGAGTCAAGAAGATATTTCTGATATTTTGATTTTGAACTCTATAACCACACTAAAGGATAAATGTATTGTCTAGACAAAGGGCAACCCATTGAATACAGTTAAAAATTCATTCCAAGACTAAGATTATGCATTGCTTATATTTTATTTGTATTCATTTTCAGAATGTTGAGGTCTCATAATGATTTAGAAACCCAAAAGACATTTAAGATCTTTTATTTTGCATCCTCTTCAATAAGCATTGATATTAATGTTGGGTAAGTTGCTTGAGCTTTTGAAAAGTTTTTTAAAACATTATTTAATAAAATAAATTAAGAAATAATAAATAGCACAAGATTCCACACCAAGTTAAGGTTTCCTTTATAATTTTTACTTTAAATAAAACCATAATCACAAATCATTATGAACATGGAAATAATATGATGAGCAACTCTCACCTCAGAACACTTCTTGCTAATGCGTCCTTTAAAAACAATGTTGTTTGTCTACTAATGATGTATTACATAGTGTGATGCAGAAACAACATGAATTTACTAGCTACATGTATATATATATAGAGAGACACACACACATACACACACACATATATATGAACCTGAGATGCAAAGAATTGAGATAATTCTTCATAGTTTCCATTTTATTTTTACCATTATTCTAGGTCCTTCTATTTTACTTATTTATTTTATTCCTTTACCACAACCTCTAATCACATACTCCTTCCATTCATAAACAACTAATCTAATCTATTTAGTGTACTGTCCTTGAAAACAAAACTTGTTTTAAATATGTAGCATTGTTTTATTTACATATGTGGGTTTTTAAAAACTATTCAGAAATAGTTGTGCAAAAGCTCTTGTCCTATTTCTTAGCATTTTACGATATCTTAATAAAATATGGATACAATTATCATTTCATAAAGATATAAAATACATCATATACAAAAAATAATACATATGATATACTATATTCTAGGATAAGAATTTTAAGAAATAAAGGTGTTAATTCTTCAAATTTTAGATGAAAACAATAGAGTATACATATACTAAAATTGCCCACTTCTAATTGTAACAAAAGAAATAATGAAAGAATCATTGAAAATATTAAAAAGTATCTATCCTTTTTCCAAAAATAAGGGAAAGTGTTTGCAAACTCTAAATACAGAGAGAATTCAAATAGGAAAGTAGTAAGCCAGACCACCCTGGTTGGAGCAAGGTTTCAACCTGAGAAGGAGCAGAAGCTTTAAAAAGTGCCTCAGGCAGGAATGGGATAAAAGCTGGCCTTCCAGGGTGACTATCTTGTGTTTTTCAGGGCATTTGATAAAGATAGTGATTAACACCGGAATCTAGTTATAGAAATAACATTGGATGTTTTCAAATGGAACCAGTACATATAATTTAAAATCATAGAAGAATAAAATATGAAAAAAAAATAATAAAGCAGAAAGCAGGGCATGATTTTATTTAAAAAAAGAAAGCCCAGGAAAAAGCATGATTAAAATAAAATGCAAAAGAATATGGTGGACATAAACTCAAAATTTTAATAATCACTATAAATATAAATGGTTTAAAATTAACTATAGAAAATAAGGAATATCAGATTAAATTTTTTATAAAGTCAAATTCAAACCGACATTTATTGGTAAAACAAGTAAGGTTTGTCAACTGAAGAATGACTAGGTTCATAACTTTAGGAAGGAGAGCTTTATTCCTCATAAGGAGTTGCAGCCCACAGGTAGCCATCTTGCAGGTTGGGAAGCCTAGCCTCTGGCAGAAGCCAAAAGCAAGCAGTTCCAGGGAACAATAAAAGGAGGAGAAGTCTATGCTGACCTATAGGAGGAGTTATGCACATTTATGAAAGAGGAAACATGTGCATGTGCAATTAAGCTTAGTGCCCCTTCGTGGTTTGCATGTTCAAAACATGGTACTTCATGGGTTGTATGTTCAAAACATGGCAGCATTAGCATGCTCTAGTGTGGTTTCAGCCCTCTGATGTCAAAAAGTGAAGCAGAGGTCACAAAGGCTTTCTTTGTGCAACCTTCATGTCTGGTCAAAACCACTCCATAGTCTGTAATCTCTTATCTGGAAGGAATGCTGGTCAGTTGTGCCAAAACTCAAAAAGGGAATGGTAGTCAGTCACAGATTTGTTGAAATCAGCAGTGGAGCAAGTCTTTTCAAAGAGCTGGCTTCTGTTCTAGCCATAGGGAGGAAAGCCTGATGACAGTTTATAAGCAGGGGGTGGGGTCGGGGGTGGTTATAAGAAGATGTGTCTGTCCAGTCATGGCTGGAAACTCAGTTTTAATGTTTCTCTGGGGTCTCCTTGGCCAAGAGGCAGTCGATTTAGTCAATTGGGGAGGCTTAGGGATTTATTTTTATTTCTTGGAATTTTAGAAGGCACAGAAAGAAGTCAGTACAGTCAAAATACAGGGAGGTAGCAATGGCCCCCAGAGGTGGCAATGGTTCAAGTTTCTAGGACCCAGAATCTTACCCAGGAGTTTGCTCAGTTGACAATTACATCAGACCATTAGGAAATCTAGGTTCAGCTCAACATTCATAAGCTAGAGTTGTTCTACATATGGGCTACATTTGATTTATTTGGGGATCATCCTATTTGGAGCATGTGGCACCTTATATAATTCCATTTTGTCTCACAACATCCTCCTAGTTGTTTTTCTCATTTTATGGCAGTTCTTCCTTCAAATAAGTTTTTAAAGAGGACTTTTTTGTAGTAAACCTGTAACCTGTAAGCTTTTCCTGCCTTCACATTGTTGAACTCTCACATTTAAAGATAACTTAGCTACATATAAAATTATAGCTCCAAAGATCTTTTCTTCGGAACTTTACAATTAATCCACAGTCTTCTTGATTCTAGTGCCTCTGTTGAGAAAGTTGCCATCAACCTAATTGTGATTCCTTTGTAGATAATCTTCTCCTTTTTACCAGAAACTTTTAGAATTTCTCTTGGTCTTTGTTGTGCTTTTATTACGCCCTAATCTGTCTAGATGTAGGCTTTTCCATCTAGTCTGCTTAACACTGCATAATGTCAGTATGAGGCATTCATCTTTTTTCTTTAATTTTTTGAAAGGTTTTGTCATTACTGCTTCAAATATTCCATTGGATACTTTTTTTCTATTTTTCAGTGTCTAGAATTATTGCTACTTCTACCCTGAGCCTTGATACTTGCTTATATTTTATATCTTGCCTTTCCTAACTGCTTTGTAAACTTGATATTCTAGTTCCAAAATTCATTGTTTGGTTCTATAATATCTTGTTTCCATTTAGTTCATGTGTTGTGTTTCTTATTTCAACTATTGTACTTTTTATTACCAATGTATCTTCTTAATGACTATTCCTTCAATTATCAATGGCTCCATGGATATAGATTTTTTTGTTTTTGTTCTTGCTTTCTGAAAAATTCTTGATTTACCTACTCTGTTATCTCTCATTTATCCAGTATATTGTATATTTTGATGTTTCTCTTTTCTTTTGGTTGTGCTTCTCTATGTCCGGCTGTTTTGTCTGCAAAAATTGTTCCCCTGAGTTAATAAGCCATCTTGCTCAGTATGATAAAAGTTATCAGGGCCAAGACCTAGCCCTATCTTATGAGGCTTTGATAAGTTTAGAGGTACAGTAGGTCTCAGAAAAGTTTCCAGAACATCATAGACTGGATATGACAACGTCTACTTGTTCTCTCCTCACTAAGTGACTGTCCTTCAGGGAACTTCTATAGCTATGCCTGACACTGCTCTTTGTTGAAAAAGTTTTCTCAATTGATGATGGTTTTCAAGCTGTACATTTAGAAGTAGAGTAAAAGAAGAAAGAAAAAACAATGGCAGCTGCTCTTCACTCACCTGTAATTTCCGCTGTGGTGGCTCTGCTATTTTTCTACTTTGAAGTAATAAAGTAGCAGGGAGTGATCTACACAGGAAATATGGCAGAGAAACAAGTACCCAGAAGCTTCCCCTTCTTATTTCCTGCCAACAGTGGCACTGGGCTTGCTTCTACCTCAGGATGCCACTGCCCTTCTCTCGGGTCTTAACAACCACTCTTCCTCGTCCACTTTCTCGAGGATTTTTCACAGTTCGACTTTTATCAATATTCTTTTTACTACTTCTGTGATATTTCTAAATTGGATTGGGGAAATTAACTAAGCAGCTTGTGACGTAATCTCTTATTAATACCTGAAAGTTTCAGTCAGCTTACATGCATAACCACACTAGCACGCATGCACACACATGCACACTATTCAGGTATGGGTATTCTAATGTTATAGTGACATTTAAAAAAAAACAGAAGCAATTTAAATGTCCAGCTGTATGGGATGTGGTTAAACAAATTAGATTATATTCATTTAATGGAATAAGATAGACATTAAAGTATTAGTATGGATAACTCTCCAGTAGCATTATTAAAAGAAAAAATCAAAGTGTAGAACCCTCTGGTAAATGTGGAAGATAAAAGATACATATATATACTGATAAAGATACGTTTTTTTGAACGTATATCCAGAAAAAGCAATTGTGCTGACTTTTTGAAGAAGAGGTCTCTGTAGGGGGGAATTTATATATGATGATATAATTTTAAAATTTAAATACACAGATGTATGATTTTTAAAATTTACTTTGCAAATATCATATAAAAGAGATGTTTTATAAAACATATTCTCACACACATGTGAACAGATACCTACTTATTTAGGATTTTATAATCTGGTAGAAGACATTGCATAGGATTATGTTAAAACTTTTATGCTAAAGGATAAAAATCACAGAAAGAAATGTTAAACAGAAGAACAGTTTAAAAATAGTATTTAAATGGTTATATTGCAACAATGCCCATTTATTTTATTAGAAGTTATTAAGGTTTAGTGGAAACTAATATTTTGCTTCATTTAATTATATGTTAAAATTACATACTAATAATTTATTCATCTTATGTAAAATCTGTGTAGAGAAACAATCTACATGCTAACATAAATGAGTTTGTGAAAGGTGTCAAGTGATATTATTGAACAGAGCAAAAAAAAAAAAAAAGATTTGTTGAGATTAGATAAACCAAGGCATCACTTGTCAGTTAGTCTATTTAGAAAAGGTAGACAGAAGAGAAGACAAAAGCCAATATTCAAATTGTCTGCATGATCTGCTCTTTTTTGACTACAAATTGTCAATGTGAGAAGGATATGAGAAGAGACAGTAAAATCAAAATGTCACTTTCTTTAGTTGATCAAAATCTTTGTTTTTAATGGTATGGGGGCTATATTGAGCTCTAACAATCGAGCCACACTTACCTCTTTTGGCTTGTCAGTCTCCATTTTGAAGTATTGTTTTTAATGACCTATCTAGAGAGTTTATTTTTAAAGAACATGAATATATTTAGGTTTTTCATCTATCAAACACTTACTTTGCTATTTCATGATCTGATTGTATTCCATAAGTTTGGTGGACCTTGACAAATCGTGTCAGTTAATACTAAGGCTATGTCTCCATGGATACATACATTTCCAAAAAGTGTTCTGACTCTAATCTGTAGTCAGATCAATTAGTGCTAGCTTGCTATATGCTGATTCATTCAGAACCTAATATACAAAGTTCTCAGAGTTTCACACTAATTTCACTGGTAAATTTGATGGAAAGCAATAGTTACAGAAATATTTCAGAAATGTTTGCAAACATAAGAAGACACAATAAAATTAATTTAAAATTAAAACAACTCTCTAAAGCCAACTCATTTTATCAAAGTATTCATAGGTGGAAGTATAGGAATAGATGTTTTTCCTGAGTATATTTCTGTTCCTGCTTTCTCCTATTCCCATTTTAATAGACTAAAATTACTCTAGTAATGCATTAAATGATTTACTTTATTTTAGAAGCTTGAGATTAAAGTTTGAATTTTGAAGAATGAACCCACCATAGAGCAAAGCAGATTTCAGAGACGAGAAAATCTGGCCACTGAGAGAGACATGGGGTGGGGATGGGGTAGTAGTAAAAATGAGAGAGAGAGAGAGAGAGAGAGAGAGAGAGAGAAATATTGATTCTGAGATTCCCAGCAAAACATTTAAACGATTAGTCCAGCCTTGTCTGAACCCAGAAAAATTCCTGGAATTTTAAATCCTTGAGCAATTAACACTTATTAATCACATATAATTACCTAAACTCCTACATTTATTTTTAAATTGATGCATATTAATTGTGCATATTTATGGGGTACATGCGATTATTTCAATGCATGAACACAATGTGTAATGATCAAATCAAGGTAACTGGGATGTCCATCACAGCAAACATCATTGTTTCTTTGTGCTGGGGACATTCAAAATCCTCTCTTCTAGCTATTTTGAAATATACAATAAATTATTGCTAACTATAGTCACCGTACTGTGTTATATTGAACACTAGCACTTATTCCTCCTCTCTAACTATAGTTTTATACCCATTAAGCAGTCTCTCTTTGTTCCCCTCCCTCCAACCTTTCCCATCCTCTAAGAACGAGTATTCTACTCTCTACTTCTATAGGATCAGCTTTTTCTTTTAGCTCCCACACGTGAGCAAGAACATGTGATTGAACTCTACTCCAAACACGTGGGTAACTGTTAGTTGCACCTCAGCTGTGCTGAGCTGTTGAGGAGCTGGCAACCTGCCACTATACCATGAGATTCCTGATCAACTTTGTTTCCCTTGGATAGTGAAAGAACGGTAGTGTCCATAGCTTACATGCAGTTAGAATAGATTCCCCCTGCAGTTACGGAAGCGCTGACTGTGTTAGTGTTCAGTCAAACAGCTCTCTCAATCCATTCACACTGTCCCTCTTTACCCAGGGCTTTCACACACTGCCAACTGAATCTAGTTTCAGCGTCATCCTCCAGAGTATATTGAAAACTTTCACTCTCTTCTAATGTTTTTGGAAAAATTATGTTTAACATTTTCCTATGTACTTACTATGCTATTGTAGCTTTGCCAGGCCTCAGCATCCTCTTTCTCATTTTCCTCATCTGCAAAGCAGGGATAGTAGTATTTACTACCTTATGGGTGAGAATTAACTGAGTTAATACATGTGAAGTGCTTAGAACAATGTCTGGTATATAGTAATAATTCAATAAATATTAACTATTACTATTATTATTATTTTGTTGGTGTTACTACTGTTGTATTTTATTATTATTATTGTTAATTCTGAATCCCTGAATTTCAAGAGTGTCTTAGCCTGGATTCTCTGGAACACAGAGCATGAGGCAAGCTACTACATGATAGTGATTCATTTGGGGGAAAGAAATCCAATGTCAAGAAAGCAAGAATAAAGAAAAAAAAAGAAATAAAAAAGGGAAGGAAAGATAGTAAATAAAAGTGGGATGTGTTAAAGATATTTAAAGCTATAAAGAGCTGTACAAAGCTTCACAACACACATACTTGGTTTCTTGAGACATCTCTAGAGAGTGCTTATGAACTGCATCTTGAAGCATTACATTAAGAGAGGAAGAGAAAACTTCCATGTAGAAGGGCAATGCTCAAATAAAAGGGATATGAAGTAGAACAGCAACAAAATCTATGGTTAACCTCTTTTCTGTTTCTGCCTCTGTCTCTCTCCGTCTTTCAGGGTTTTGTGTGCTTATATTTCTATATTTTAAAAAATCACTATGTGTTTATTAAATTTATTTACTTTAAAAATATTTCTATAATGAAACTAGTGTGTCCTTTTTGCCTTAACTATGAAGTCTTTCATGAAATTTTCTATTATCATTTCTTTTATTATATTTTCTTTTAATTATCTTCTGGAATAAATATAGTGCTATTTGGTTTCCTGCATCTGGCCTTAGTATTTTCTGCATATTTTTATATTTTTTACCTTATTTTCATTTTCCATTGATTCTGAGGAAATTTTTCAGCTCCATCCTTCATCTCAATAAAATTATCTTCAGTCATGTCTATTCTGCTATTCTGCCTATTGAGATTTAAATTTTAGCAATCATTTTAAAATTATTTTTCTTATGATACAAATGTTATACATTAATGTATCACTATGAGTTTACTAGTTATTTCTATTATAAATCTTATTATTTGGCCTCTTTTTTTATCTCTGTTTCCTTGAGGATTATTTATTCTATTGAGATTTCAGCCATCATAATTCTAATTATTTTAAAATTATTATTCTCATGTTAAGGATATTATATCTCTGAATGTAATCATTATATTGGTATCCTTTATTAACTCTACTTGCTTGGGGAATACTTCTATTTGTTCAGGCTAGTAAATATCTTCTGTTTAGACTGTTAAATGCTATTGAAAAGCATCAAATGTTTACTGATACTTGTTTTTTTTCTAATTAAAAGTATAGATTAACTACTTTTGGTAGCTGGATAGTATTTACTCAGCACAAGCTAAGCACAATCAGTAAACACTGATTCCTATCATAGGCGCTTGGATTTTAGTGTTTATGCAGATAAGTAGGATATATGAGTAGCTTGATTTCTAATTGTGTGAGTTCTTATTGCTCCCTCTGTGTCCTCTATCTATAGCCTGTGAGTGTCCTTCCTCATTTGTCCCACCGCCTTTGAAAAACTCTTGCCGAATTTGGTCCTGGGGCAAATGCCATAGCAACTGGTATGAAAATGGATCCTCGTGCATCCTAGAGGTTCTATTGCCCTTTAACTCAATATGAGCTTATAACTATAATACATTGACGATTGCTATCTTATCTGCTGCTTAGTCATTCTTGGAATATGTTCATGTTTTTCTTTCTCTGAAAATCTACTTATTTGGAGGCTTTATCTGTTCCCTGTATAAGCTTATAAGTCCCTCAGTTCTGTGGAGTTTTTGCCACTCTTCAGCTTCCATTTGCATTGTATCTTACAGAAACTCATTAATATTCTGATTTGCTTTTGACACTGTTTTTGACTTTCCAGAAATATCTGGATTTTTTCTCATTTTTAAGTTTATTCTATCATTTAAATGGGATTTGGGGAGAGCAGAAGGGCTAAGTAGTTATGTACAGTAGAATCATGAGGCAATATATTCTGGTTTACTTTGAAATGCCTCAGAATGTTCTTTTAAACAAGTACCCAATGATATTAATAAATACGTATATTCTTGAGGAACTTTTGTAGCCTAGTCAAATTCTGGATTTTCCGCTTATTGTATTTAATATTGATTTAAAACTAAGTAAACTGCAAAATTATTTAAGCTTTTCATTTCTCTTTGCACAGAGGGTCTTGCTCACCAGCAGAATCACAAACAGTAGGTGCAAATGATTATCATTTTATCACAAATCATTGCCATGATGTTATCAAAGCACAGTTCAACACTATTTCTTTATTCATATCTATATAAACTATAATTATAAAAATTCCATCTTCAATGACCTGGGATAAAAAATTATAGACTGAATATGGGCATTATGTTTCACAAACTATCTTATAAGCCCAGCAGATAGGAACAAGTCAATCTTCTCTGCCCTTCAACAGTTCAATTTACATGCTGCTTAAAATCTATTTTATTTTATTATTTTATTTTATTTTTTAATTTCAGAATATTATAAGGGTACAAATATTTTGGTTACATGGATTGATTTTGTACTGCCTGAGTCAGGGTTATAATTGGGCCCATCACCCAGATAGTGTACATTATACCATTAGATATGATTTTACCCATCCCCTCCACCTGCAAAATTTCCATTCAGTTTTACTTCCACCTGTGCACATGAGTGCTGATCGGTTAATTCCAGTTTAACAGTGAGTACATGTGGTGTTTGTTTTTCCATTCTCGTGATACTTCACTTTAAGAGGATGGCCTAGATTGTTACAAAAGGTATTAATTCATTTTTTATGGCTGAGTAGTACTCTATGGTATACATATACCACATTTTATTAATTCGCTCATAAATTGATGGGCACTTGGGTTGTTTCTACATCTTTGCAATTGTGAATTGTGCTGCAATAAACATATTAGCACAAATGCCTTTTTGATAAAATGACTTTTTTTCCTTTGAGTAAATACCCAGCAGAGGGATTGTTGGATCAAATGGCAGGTATACTTTTAGTTCATGGAGGCATCTCCATACTATTTTCCAAAGACATTGCACTAGTTTGCAGTCCCACCAACAGTGCATAAATGTTCCTTTCTCTCTGCATCCATGCCAACATCTATTGTTTTTGGACTTTTTAAAAAAAGTCATTCTTACTGTGGTTAAGTGATATCTGGTTGTGGTTTTGATTTTCATTTCTCTGATTATTAGTGATATTGAGCATTTTTTCATATGTTTATTGGCCATTAGTCTATCTTCTTTTGAAAAGCTCTGTTCATGTCTTTTGCCCACTTTCTAATGGGGTTGTTTGATTTTTTTCTTTGCCAATTTGCTTGAGTTTTGTGTATTTTCTGGTTATTAGCCCTTTATCAGATGTATAGCATGCAAATATTTTCTCCCATTCTTTAGGCTGTCTATTTGCTCTGTAATTGTTTACTTGGCTGTGGAGAAGCTTTTTATTTTAATCAAGTCCCATTTATTTATTTTTATTGTTTCTGTGATTACTATTGGGGTTTTCTTCATAAATTCTTTGCATAGGCCAATATCTAGAAGAGCTTAAAATCTTTTAAAGAATAACAATGAAAATCTTTTTAGAATATATTTCAGAGAAAAAGTTACAGCAAAATCAATAGAAATATGTGAAAAAAAGTTCTTGCATTTAACTGAAAGACAAAAACATGACACCACTGTGGAAGAACAGCATTGATTTTCTTTATACAAGGGCTGTTCAGAAAGTATCCAGCCATGTAATATGAAAAATAGAGACATTTATTGCAGAAGATGCAAGATACAAGAAACATTGTACATAGGACAATGATGCCTCAGTCCCATTCAAAGTAGGCACTTTGGTACCTCATACAGTTCTCCCAGCATCTCTTAACCTAACTCATACATGATCAACATTCTGAGGTGTTCTGCTTATTGCAGGCCTTCCAGAACATGGATCACTTTCAACAGATTCTCGGCCATCTTTGAAGCATTTGTGCCACACTTTTATTTGAGCTGCACGTATTGCATTGTCCCTGAAAGCCTTCTGAATCATCCAAATAGTTTCTATGGAGGAATATTCAAGCTGAAAGCAAAATTTGATGCAGATTCATTGCTCTAGTTGCTCAGTCATTTTGAATACAATGACCCACATAGTACGCATGCTCACTCAATGGCGTCTAATGCCTCACTGACTAGATGGTACAGTGAAGTTGTCATTGTTCACACATGCACATCTCAGTCCACTCTCCTTGCCTGCCAGTTTACGTCTATGTCGTGCAAACCATTCTTGTTCTATTCACAGTGGGTAGATATTTTCTAGACAGTCCTCATATATTACAGAAAAAAAATTTGTAGTTTGAGAA
Source organism: Cheirogaleus major (assembly GCA_963574435.1). Lineage (NCBI taxonomy): Eukaryota > Metazoa > Chordata > Mammalia > Primates > Cheirogaleidae > Cheirogaleus > Cheirogaleus major. The sequence continues at coordinate 2,683 of CAUYPO010042142.1, read as the reverse complement.
TTTTACTTCTCAGATGTTGTAGTCCCTATATTCATAGAGCTATTAACATATTATTAACACTGCATAGAATAAAGCGGATTGTATTTCTGTAGGAACAATTTTGTAATTTCAGGTTTTATTCCAAACCAAGAACTCAAAATTAAAAGTGATGAAGCAATACAAATTGCTAATAATCAGAGATTAAATTGGTCATGTCACTATCTAAACAAAAGAAAATCCAAAAGTAAGAAGCAACAGCTGATCCAGATGAGAAGGAATCAGTGAAAGAACTCCAGAAGTATGAAAAAACAAAGAAAAAGGACACCCTCAAAGGGGAACACTGGCTCTCTAGCAATGGATACCAACCAAAATCAAAATATTGAAATGATAGTGAAGAATTTCAAACATGGATTGTATGTAAGCTTAATGAAATGCAATACAAAATAGAAACCCAACACAAAGAAGCCACAAAACAATGTAGAAATGAAAGAAAAGTTATCTACAGATATTGAGGTATTAAATAAAAATCAAACAGAACTTCTAAAAATGAAAAATTCATTCAAGGAATTAAAAATACAGTGGAAAGCCTTAATAAAATATTAGATCAGGCAGAAGAAAGAATCTAAGAGCTTGTAAACAACACCTCTGAAAGAAATAAGTCAATCAAAAAGAAAGAGCAGAGAAATAAGAGGAATGAGCAAAGCCTACAAGAAATATAGGATTATGTGAAGAGGCCTAAGATAAGAATCATAGGCATCCATGAGGGTGAAGAACAATATAAACAAGGATTGGATAATTTATTTGCGGGAATAATTGAGGAAAATTTCCCTGACCTTCCAAGAAACCAAGACATCCAAATACAAGAAGCTCAAAGAACTCCTGGGTGATTCATCACAAAGAGGCAAACACGACAGCACATAGTCATCAGACTAGCCAGACTAAACATGAAAGAGGTGATCCTACTAGTTGTAAGGTGAAAGGATCAGGTAACTTACAAAGGAAAACCCATCAGACTAACTGCAGACATCTCAACTAACACCTTACAAGCCAGAAGGGATTGGGCCACATTCTGAGTTTTCTCAAATAGAATAATGGCCAGCCTAGAATTTTGTATCCTGTGAAACTAAGTTTCTTATATGAGGGAGAAATAAAGACTTTCTCAGACCAGCAAACACTGTGGGAGTTTGTCAAGGCAAGACCTGCCTTGCAGGAAGTAATCAGAACTGCATTATACTCAGATCAGTACAGTAGAAATCCACCAGCGTAAAGTCCCCCAAAAGCTAAAGGTCAAAGCCAAGATACCAAAGGGGCTCAAGAGATAAAACAAAGCAATAAAGTTTTGCTCAAGAGGATGAACATAAATCCATCCCACTTATCAATTCTTTTAATAAATATGAATGGCTTGAACTGCCCATTCAAGAGACATTGATTGGCTGAATGGATAAAAAAAAAAACAAACATACAAACCAAGTATCTGCTATCTCCAAGAAACATAACTAATCCCTAGGTCTCATTAAGACTCAAAGTAAAGGTATGGAAGACAATATTCCATTCAAATAGAATCCAGAAGAAAGCTGGCATAGCAGTTCTCATATCTCATATCACATTTGTTTAAATCAACAAAAGTAATGAAAGACAAGGATGGTCATTATATAATGATGAAAAGTACAATTCAACAAGAAGACATAATCCCAAACATTTACACACCTAACAGAGGTGCACCCAAATTCATAAAGCAAATCCTATTTGATCTAAACAAAATGATAACCAGCAACACTGTAATAGCTAGAGATTTCAAACCCTCTCCAACAGAATAATACAGATCCTCCAAACTGAAAATAAACAAAAAAAAAATGGACTTAACAGAACCCTAGAAGAAATGGGCCTAACAGACATTTATAGAACATTCCACCCCAAACCCACTGAATATACACACTTCTCATCAGCTCCTAGGACATTCTCTAGGGTTGATCACGTCCTTGACTACAAAACATCTCTCAAAAAATTAAAAATAAAACAAAATTATATCACGCACCTTCTTAGACCATGATGAAATAAAATTAGAAATCAATTACAACAGACACACTCATCTCTGCACAAAGTCACAGAAACTAAACAACCTACCACTGAATGATAAGTCAAGGAAGAAATAAAGATAGAAATCAAAAGATTCTTTGAACTAAATAATAAATGGGACACAAGTTATTAGAATCTGTGGGATACAGCAAAAACTGAGAGAAAAACTCATAGCCATAAATGCCTATATCCAAAAGACAGAAAGATCACAAATCAACAATCTAATGAATTATCTCAAGGAACTGGAAAAGGATGAGGAAACCAATCCCAAACTCAGCAGAAGAAAATAGATAACCAAGATCAGAGCAGAACTAAATGAAATTGAGAACAAAAGAACTATACAGAAGATTAATGAAAAAAAAAGTTGGTTCTTTAAAAAAGATAAAAGAAATTGAAAGGCCTCTTGCTACATTAACCAAAAGTAGAAAAGAAAGAACTCTAATAAGCTCAACCACAAATGAAAAAGGAGAAATTACAGCTGATACCACAGAAATACAAAATATGCTCTCTGAATACTGTAAAAATCTCTATGCACATAAATTTGAAAATGTGGAGACAAATTCTTAGAAACACACAGCCTCCCTAGGCTCAATCATGAAGAATAGAATTCCTGAACAGACCAATGTCA
>CAUYPO010042140.1:0-35186 GCA_963574435.1 Cheirogaleus major | reverse complement strand
ACTGTGTTCTAGATCTTTCTTCCATGTACTGGAAGAGATACAGCAGCGGATAAAACTGACAAAAATTCTACCCTCGTGGAGCTTATATACTAGTTGGAAGAGAAAGACAAGAGAAATAATTTGAACATATATATATATATACACATACACACACACACACACATATATATACACAGAGAGAGAGAGAAAGAGATAGAAAAAGAGATTATGTGATAAATGCTATGAATAAAAATGTATCGGAGAAGAGATTAACGTGCGTGGGGGGGGGGGTAGAGTTTTAAGTAGGGTTAGGAAGGATCTCATTCAAAAAGTGGCATTTGCGGGCATGGTGGCACATGCCTGTAGTCCCAGCTACTCGGGAGGCTGAGGCAGAAGGATTGCTTGAGCCCAGGAGTTTGAGGTTGCTGTGAGCGAGGCTGGCGCCATGGCACTCTAGCCTGAGCAACAGAGTGAGACTCTGTCTCAAAAAAAAAAAAAAAGAAATAAACAAATAAATTAGTGGAAGATAATAGAGTCCACAATGAACTTGGATATTTGTGAGAGTTAGGTATATAATAATATGGTATCTTTTAAAAAATTTTATTTATTTGTTTATTTAATTTTTAGGCACCCATTTTTCTGGGATAATAAGGTATCTTAAAGTAGCAAGGAAAGAATAAAACATTCAATAAATAGAGTTGGGAAGTTGGGATAATGGACTTGCCATTTGAAAGAAATGAAGTTAAATCTTACTTCATACCATACATAAAACAATCCAGATAGATTAAAGATCTGATGTAAAAATGAAAATCATGCAAATAAATAGAAAAAATATAGAAAACACCTTTATAATTAGGGAGTGGAGAAGGCATTTTTTAAACACGACATCAAATCCAGCAGCCATAAAGAATACGTTGACAGGCCGGGCGCGGTGGCTCGGGCCTGTAATCCTAGCACTTTGGGAGGCCGAGGCAGGAGGATTGCTTGACCTCAGGTGTTCGAGACCAGCCTGAGCAAGAGCGAGACACCATCTCTACTATAAATAGAAAGAAATTAGCCAAACAACTAAAAATAGAAAAAAAATTAGCCTGGCGCAGTGGCGCATGCCTGTAGTCCCAGCTACTCGGGAGACTGTGGCAGGAGGATCGCTTGAGCCCAGGAGTTGGAGGTTGCTATGAGCTAGGCTGATGCCACAGCATTCTAGCCCAGGCAACAGAGTGAGACTCTGTCTCCAAAAAAAAAAAAAAAAAAAGAACATGTTGACAGATTTGAGTAAATACAATAAAAATTGTTTTAGAGCAAAATAGAACATGAACAAAATTAAAAGACAAAAAATAGCCTGGAAGAAAGTGTTGCAGCATATACAGCAGGAAAAAAGGTTAATATCCATAATATAAAAGAGCTCCTCTAAATAAATAAAACGATGATTTCACAGAAAAATGGGCAAAGGACATGAATAAGCAATTCACAGGTAAAATACAAATGACAAAAAAAAGTGAAAAGATTTTTCAACTTCATTAATGATCAAGAAAATGCAAATTAATTCAGGGGCCAAGGGTCCCATGGAGGCCCTGATGGGATGCCCAGGAGAAACTGTAGTTGGCTCCTTCCCACAGTGAGACTGCTTCTGATGGGTGAGATGAACTTCTTTCTCTTCTAAGACAGGATCCACCTCTGCCCCAGGAATGGGCGTGGGCTCTGGCTCTGGCTTCCTCTTTCCTTTGGGAAGCGTGACTTCCTCATTGCAGGCAGTCTGGGAGTTGAAGCAGGAGCCCTGGAATTTCCATAGACCTTGGACAGAAAGGGGATTTGTGAGGTCTTTCTCCTCTTTCTGTGTCTCCAGAAAGTACCATCCCCTCCTTCTCTCATCATACCAGCCTTTCAGAATTCTATCCCAGATGCAGAAAGTCTGTCTTGGTGTCTAGCCTCAACTCCAGCTGCTGCAGGGTTGGCTCTGCTCCCGTGGAAAGGATTTCTGTCTGGAGGTTCGATCCAGCACCCTCATTGCAGGCTTGCAGATGGAGCTGAGCTGGGCTCTGGCCTGGACAAGCTGTAGCTGGGTGCTTAAACAGGCGGGGGCCAGAGGAAGCTCTGTACCTCTGGAGACTGGAGGTCAGAATCAGTTCACTGCGTGCTGCTGAGCTCTGCCCGGGGCTGGACTACTATGAGACAGAAGCAGCCCTGGTTGGGAATGGAACTCCTTGGCACCAATGTCTGCCATGCTCCAGGCTGGGGACCCCACGGAGAATGAAGAGCATGTTCCCACCCTCAGGAGCCCCAATGTGATGGAGGAGGGACACCCCTCCCTGCACCCCATATCAGGATTAGCCATCTTCTGTCTGATTCTGCTCATGTAGGCTGGACTTGTCTTGCCAAAGTGAGTTCCCAAGACTGAGCCTGCTGCTTCCCAGGCTTGCCGAGCCTCACTCCATTGGCATGCAGGGCACTTAGGAACAACTACAGGGGAGCAGGGCCCAAGCGCAGCTGCCATAAGGCCCCGAGGCCTGAGGATTCCATGTCAAAGAAAGGTTGGAGACTGGGCACGGTGGCTCATGCCTGTAATCCTAGCACTTTGGGAGGCTGAGACAGGAGGATTGCTTGAGGCTAGAGTCCGAGACCAGCCTGAGCAAGAGTGAGACCCCTGCCTCTACAAAAAAAAAAAAAAAAAAGAAAGAAAAGAAAAGAAAGAAAAATTAGCTGGGCACGGTGGCATGTGCCTGTAGTCCCAGCTACTCCAGAGGCCGATGCAGGAGGATCGCTGGAGCCCAGGAGTTTGAGGTTGCTGTGAGCTAGGCTGACGCCACAGCACTCTAGCACGGGCAACAGAGTGAGACTGTCTCAAAAAAAAAGGCTGGAGAGATCTAGGGTTAATCAGGGTGGGCTTCCCCGGGGAGAGCAGGCAGCTTCTTGGCTGTGGAAGGTGGAGAAGCACCTGGCCAGAGCTGTGGAGGGTGTGTGTCGGGGCAGCTGGGCTGGGAGGTCTGAGCCTGTTCTGGTTGGCTGACCCCGTGGGAAATCCAGGGAGTTTCCAAGCTGAGAGCTTGGTGGGGGGGAGGGTCTGGTTGGGAGGAACATGGTCAGAGTCCTGCTGGATGGGGAGGGCTTCTCTCCTCTTGTCTTAATCCCTCCTGCTACAGGAGGCCGGGCTGTGGAGGTGGGGAGAAGGAATGCGTGTGTTTTCATTGGTGCCAGTGTCTAAGTACACGTGTACTTCTATGTGAGTGCACAAGTATCTGCATTTCTTTTCTCACGTGCCATTGTGCGTGTGCATTAAGTCTGTGGAGCTATAATGTGCTGTTGGTGTGTCCATGCTAGGATGATCTGTGTCCAAGCGTGTGTGAACATGTGTGTGTGTGTGAGAACACTCAGGTCTGACACTGGGTGCAGTGGCATCTGAGCGACTGCATGTGTACAAGTGTCTGTGACTGTGTATGTGTCTGTGCGTGTTTCTGTGATGACTCTGGTGTCTGAGGGGCTGTGAGAGCCTGTGACTTTGTGTGCACAAGCATTTGTGTGTAAGTGTGTGTGTGTGTATCCATGTCTGTGCATGTATCTGTGGGTTCTGTGTGTACCCAAGAACCCATGGCTCCATGTACCACGTCTGTGGGGCTCACCACCCTTAAGAGCAACTCTTCCGAGTCCCTGTCACCATCCTTCCAATCAGTGTGCTCAGTTCCCTCCCCTCCCTCCTCTGCACAACCCCCACGAGTTGGAGGTTCACCGTTTTGAGGCGCTCAGCCTCCCCCACCCTAGTAAAACCTCATGGCTCTGCTGACCATGATGAATGGGGCCCAGACCGGGGTGGCAGCTACAGAGGACACCCCCGCTAGGCTGGCACCCCACCAGAACTGCACCCATCCCAGTCCTACCTGAACCCTGGCCCTGCACTCCCTGGCTGGACCACCCTCGCTCCTTCAAGAAGCAGCTTCCTCTCTGAGACTTTGGGGACACAGAGAAGTCATGGTCTGAGCCCCCAAGGGACCTACTCTGGGGCCAAGGACCGTAACCCCTAGAGCTGCTCATGACCTGGATCCCCTACTCCTGTTTCCCTGGGCCCTCTGGTTGCCATGGAGGGCTGGTGCTGGCGGGCAGGAGGAGGAGGTAGAGAAACAGGGAAACTCCCAGGGCCTTAGGAGCCAGGGACAGGGGAAACAGCATGGGCTGGCTCAGAAATAAGGGCCTATCTGCTGAATTTAAGGTGACATTGGCCCAGAAAGACCAAGACATTTCTCAAGGCCACAAAGCCCTGCACACACAGCGGTCTGGAAAGGGGCTCTGAGGGCAGTGTGCCCAGCTTCCCTCCAGGAGCCAGAAGCTGCTCTGTTCTTCTGATACTTTCATTTCTTCACACAGCATTCATGGTGCCAGGCCTGGTATAGGAACTAGAGACACAGTTCCATCAGGCAAACTGCCCTCAAGGTGTTTCCAGCCTCATTGATCTTCTCCAGCGATGGGGAACTCACTACTGCAGAAGTTCTGGAGTCTCAGCAGTGCACAGGTCAGCTGGTAGGAGACACCCAAAGCCTCTTGCTACCTTCCTGGAGCCACTGATGAGGGGTGTCGGGGCCTGAGCAGACCCCATTCCCAGCAGCGCCACATCCACCTGCTGCAGCCTGCAGTGTGTGCAGGAGGAGCCGAGCCGCCGGGCCGCCTGTACCAACCTGACCTGGCCGACAGGCCCTTCCTTCAAAGGCTGGCCCGTCCGTGCCGCTTTATTGCCCAGCTAATGACAGTGATTAGGCCAACAGGTGCCGCCTGCCACCTGTCCATCCCCCTGCCCGCTGAGGAGGGTGGTTTCTGATCATCTGGGGGAGGCTTGGCTCTGCGAGGGCACCCACCATGGCCGACCCCTCAACCATTGGGCCAGCTCACGTCCACCTCCTTCCCCTGAGAAGGCAGGGCCAGCCCAGTCCTCACTCGCTGGGACTGCTGTGTGACCTCAGTCCACACCTGGCCCTCTCTGAGCAGGACTGTGGGGCAAGTGGAACTGAGAACAGTGGGCAGGACTCGCACACCTTGAGAAGCACACCCTGCTGTCCCCAGCCAGGGCTGGACGGCAGGTACCCAAGCAGAGGCCAGAAGGAAGTAGTAGCAGAGGGTCCTCCTTGCAGATGGGGCTGCTCCCGGGGACCCACTGCATTATGGGTAAGCCATGGGAGACCCCCACCCCTCTGCAGCCGGCCTGCTCCCCATGGGGAGGACTGTCATCTGGGGCTTTGGCTGGGGGGGGGGGGCGCTCCTAGTGTGGGTCTGGGTGGGAGCTGTGATTTATGACTGTGCTTCATGAGTGAGGAATGCCAGCCTGGGGGGCCGGGTGGGGGCGGGGCTGCTCACCTGACATTCCTCACTCTCCTGGCTGTCTGGCGTGTCCTGTCAGGATCCCCTGTCCCCTGGGGACAGCCGTGTTCTCCCCTGCACGGTAGCCCCCTCCTATCTGCACTCCCCACCAAGCCCCAGCTCTGGGAGCACCGAGTGAAAGCCCAGCCCAGGGGGATCCAGCATGGAACCCTTTCTGGTTTCCTCTCCTTGAAGCTCAGCCCCCTTTTCATCCAGGCATGCAGGTGGTGGTAAATCTCTCTTTTCTTGCCCATTGTAGCAGGTGAGAACCGGATGAGACTCTAGGAAACTTCCCTCTAGACGACTCAAGGCTTTCTTGCCACTGTCACAGTGAGAGGGACTTAGGATAGACACGAAGATGAATTTCCAGCCGGGAAGGGCTGTTGAGCTCCCAGAACGGATGGTGAATGTGGTATCATTGTTCCCCACCCCCACGTCCACCTCGCTAGATAAATGAAAACTCTGGAGTCCATGAGAGTGGCGAGGGTATGGGGAGGAGGGGTAGAGGTGGAGTAGGGAGGCAGAATCATCCAAAGTTGTCTGGTCCTGGACTCTGAAGGCCATGCCAGTTTTGAGCCTGTTCCTGTGACTCTAACCAGTATCTTTCTTGCTGCAGGCTGCCATTTTGGGTGAGGGTCCATCTCTCTGGGTACCCAGCATGGGTCAGCCTGCCTCTTCTGGTCTGGTGGGACCAGTTTTTCCAGATGGAGGAAGGGTCGGTGAGGAATTGGCAGGGGCAGAGGGTTTTATGTAAATGCCCAGGGAGCGCTCTGGGAACGGGGAGGCCGGTTTTCCCAAAGACACGCAGGGACTGGCGGCTCCCAATTAGCCAGGCCCAGTGATGTCAGTGCTGCTTTCCCGGGTGGCTGCGCCCACTCCGATGGGCCTTGGCAGGAGTGTCTGACCATTATCTTCTCCCTTGGGTGGGAGGGATGCCAAGGAGGCCGCCATGCAGGACAGAGGCCAGGCTCCCTCCCACCGTATCCCCCAACCTGGGGCCTGAAACACGTTTTGGACCAGCCCTGGAGAGTGCTGTAAAAAACATCCCAGACTCCACCGAAAAAGACTTTAATGTGGCTAATATTTGAACCCTCCCCCAAGCCCCGAGAGGTTGGGGAGACCTCGGTACGCTGGGCCAGTTCCAGGGGCTGTTTCCATGGCAACCACTGGTAGGCCCTCCTCCCAGGCCACTGCAAACCTGAGTTTCAATAAATACAGTGCAAAAGGGTCTGGTCACTAAGATGGGAAGACAAAGACCTGGGGTACAAGAGAGGGCGTGTTGTATCATGTGTGAACCCACACATGTGCACTGTTAAGCATACACACCTAGGATGGCGTGCACACGCACAACCCCCCCCATCCTCACGCCATCCTCACGTACATGCATACGTATACACACGCACACACATATTTTCCTCTGACACACAGGAGACTGAGCATACACACCTTCCTCACAGACACACAAGCGATTACATACATACGTGCCTTTCTCTCAGCATTTGGCCCAGAGCTTGGAGCTGGGGGTGTCCCCTCCCAGCTCGGAGCAATGGGAACGGGGCGGGTCTTCCTGTGCCTGGCCAGGCCGTGCCCCAGTCTAGGGAGCCACCGTGGTGGAGTTGGCTGGGCTGTTCAGGCACTGGGCCGTGCTGTTGGAGTGGGCCCAGGAGGGGAAGGTGTCCAGGCTGAAGATGGAGAAGCTCCAGCTGTTCATGGCCAGTGCGATGACCAGCACCCCGATGATGTTGAGCAGTAATCCCGCCCGGGCCTGGCGTGAGGACAGTCAGAGGCTGAGCTGGGCCAGCTGGCATCCCTCAGGTGTTCGGGGAGCCCTCTGATATGCCCCCTGGGAAGTCCTCCCTCTGGTCCAACCTGCGGCACTAGCTGATGCCTTTGCCCCTGCTGTCCTCCCATGCTCACAGGAAGGAAGGGACATTCCCCATGAGCTTCTAGGGCCCTGGGCTTTGTTCTCAATGAGTGTGGGTGGCTGGCACCCCAGAGCCTTCCCCACGTTCCTCACCTCCTTCCCTCCCTCTCACATGGCCGGGGCTGGCAAGGCCTGAAGAGGCTACAACTGGGGGATCATGTCCCCACCCCACCCCCCACTGTACACCCACTCACTCTCCACTCTGAGAATCTCAGTGGCTTTAAGCCACCAAGCTGGAAAGCCAGAGCAGGAAGGAGGACCGAGGCATTCAGGCCTCCCTGCCACTCACCATGTCAGACACTTTGAGGCCCCCGAAAGAGAAGACGATGGCATTGGGTGGGGTGGCCACAGGCAGCATGAAGGCCAGGGAGGAAGCCAGAGTGCAGGGAAGCATGACGTAGAGAGGGTGCAGGCAGATGGCCTGAGACTGCATGGGAGACAGAGGGCAGAGTTGACCCTGGGCCCCATCCTGGAGGTGGGGTGTAGCCCCAATTCTCCTGCTTTCCCTCTCTGGGGGACAACCCCTGCCCCCAACACGCTCTCTGGTCATGAACCCACTACTTCTGCCAGAGGCACAGGATGACCTGGCAAGGGCCCCTTGACCTCTCTGGAGGGAATGAGTGTGCTGCCCTGCCTTGTGAGGTGTGGTGAGGGGAGGGGCCCATAAAACGGATCTCAAAGGGGCTCCAGGGGTGTCATCAAAGGCAGCAGGAACGCACTTGGGGAGGAAGGGGCTGGGGACGCTTCAGGGAGCAATTTCACCCCGACACTCCAGGAATGACCAGAACAGGGACTGAGGTGGGGAGGTGGGTGAGGCCACCAGCAAGCCCCATCAGGATACTCAAGGGATGACGTCACAAGGGTGGGGTGAGTCAGGGGCCAGAGTGCCTCAGGGCCTAAGGCAGCTCAAGAGCCTAGATAAAGGTGGAGGCTCAGGGGTCCTCTCCAGGAGAAGAGGAGGTGCAAAGGCAGATCACTCTGCCCAGCAGGCAGGGAGAACCCCTGGTGGGGGAAGGCAGGAGGGCTGCCTGGAGGAGGTGTTTCTGCAGGGCCAGCTCACCATGGAGGCCAGGATGGGCAGGAAGAGTGTGGTGGTGGCCACATTGCTAGTACACTCGGTGAAGGCAGCAACCAGGAGGCAGAGGATGATGGAAATGGCAGGAGGTGGCACACTCTCCAGTGGGGTTAGCTTGTCCCCCAGCCACTTTGATAGTCCTGATTCCTGTGGGCAGAGGAGGGTGGTATGTGAGAAGTGAGGCTGTCTGGGCCCAGAGTCCTCTGCGGAGGCTCTGGGAGGGTCCTGCGCCTGCCCACACCTCCCTAGTCTTCAGAGTCAAAGGCAGCTCTGAAGGGAAGAGAGGACCCAGCAAGGACCAAGGGCTCCCCTCTCCTGCCCTTGAAGAACAGCTGGGTGTGGAGAGAAGGGTCAGATGAGAAATTAGGACATGGGACCAAAGGGCCTTCTTGGGAAACCTGGGGCTTGGTGGCAGTAAAAACCTTTGACCTCATTTCCCGCTGCCTTCCCAATCTCTCAGGAAGTCTCTGGACAACCTTAGCCCTGTCCCCTCCAGCCCAGTGGGTTGGTGCAGAGGGGACCTTGCTCCTGGCAGGGGTGGGGTGGGGGGGGCAGCAGTGGGGGGAGGGCCCTGATAGAGGCTGGGAGGAGGCTGAGGGAGGATGGGGGCAGTCCGCAGGGTCAGAAGAGCTCCGAGGTCTTGCCCTGCCCACATCTGCGACGCCAGGCTCTAAGCTCCAGGGAGATGGGATTGGATCTGGCTCAAGCCTGCCGACCCCTGGTACAGCACTTGGCAGTCAATGGAAGAACGTACCACAGATGCAGGAGTTCCCTGCACCAATTCCTGCCTCCTGTCCCTGCAGTGAATGGGCTCAGCTGGAACGCTGAGGCCCAGGGTGCAGTTTCAGGGGTTTGTCTCTTTTGGATGGAGGCTCTAGAAAAGATGTGCTGGTCCCCAGAGCCTGGCTGGGGCTGTGATCATGGTGCCCCCTGGTGGCTGTGGCTGGCAGACCGTGTCAACCCAGCACCAGCTTACTTGGCTGCTGAAGCTACTGCACATTCTGTGTCTGGCAGTGGGTGAGGGGCTGGGGTGGGATGGGATTAGTCACTGAAAACAGGCCTCACGGGGCAGAGAAGCCATGCTAGGAGGAGGTCCCTAGGGCTTGTGTTTCTTCCTCCTTCCTCAGAGAGGGCTCTAACCTAAGCCTTGTAGCTGCAGCAAAGGCTCTGCCCACGGCGGGGGAGGGGATGTCCTAAATGGTGGGGTTCAGGCCTCCCTTCCGTGGGATAGAAGCAGGGCCCCCTCTTTCCCTGCCGTGGGGTGTCCCTCAAACAGGCTGGGGAGTGGGCTGGGGGCCTCTCACCTCACTGCCCTTGGCCAGGGCAAAGCCACCACCCAGCAATAACAAAATGTTCCAGGGCATCTTCTCATTCACTACCTTCCAGCTGAGGAGGGCAGGCGGGGCCTTCAGCTCCCCCGGGTTTTCTGTTCCCCAAGCAGAGAAGGATGGTCACCATGAGCAAACAGGCCTTTCCACCCCTCCACTTGGTGGCTCCCTGTGTCGGTCCCTGTCAGAGCTCAACGCATGCAGGAGGGGGACCCTCAGTTCTGCAACATCCCAGCTTTGTCCCTGAGACCCTGCACCCTTGGCAAGTCACTCCAATGTCTCTGGGCTTTGTGTACTCCTGCCAAGTGTGGTCGAAGGTATGGTACATGCCTGAAGGCAGGAGCTGCTAGAGACCCTTCCCTGCCCCATCCCAGGTGCTTACCTGGGTTCTGGGTCAGCCCTGGGAACTTGGAGGGCACGATGAACAAAATTATGCCGATGAAGATGGCCACTGTCCCATCAGACACCATGCTGTGGGTGGGGTAGGGTTAGTGGCTCAGGGCTGCTCAGGGCTGCAGGGCAAAGGGTGGTGGAGAAGATCCCCTCCCATAGACATGCCTGGGGAGCCCCTCAAAAGTGTTACCTCCTGTTCTGCACTGGGGTCCTGCTCCCCACCCTCATCCCCAGCCATGTGAGCACCAGGTGTGTCCTCCTCTCTTCCCTGGCAATTCTCACCTTTCACCCTCGGCATTGGGAAAAGCCGCGTTGCCCCAGCCACGGAAAAAGCCTGGCTCCCGGGTAAACCAGAGCAACACCAGGAGGACAAAGAAAAAAGTGACAGCCTTTTCCGCAAAGGTCATGGGGCCCAGCAGCTTGTTCTCTGTCTGGATGACGCTCAAGGCAGCTTGCTTTTTCTCCTGCTCCTGTTCCCCAAAGCCAAAGTTCTTCCGGAAGCTGCAGGCAGAAAGGCAGGGCAGGTCATGAGGGGCCTGCACCAGGCAGGGAGCAAGGTGCCCAAGAATGTCCATGAATGCCCATGATGTAAAGACTGAGGTCCTCAGCGGGCATTGCAGAGTTGCTGCACTAAGGCCCTGGACACCCCCAGGTTTTGGAGGAGGAGTAGCAGACTCATGGGGGGCATGCCCCTTGCTCATCAGCCCCTGCTGTATCTGCCCCACTGGGCCCCTTCCCTTCAAGTGTTCTATGGTGCGGAGCCCTCCCTCGCCCAGGATGAGGAGGACCTAGCAGCCCAACACCATGCCTCCTTCTGGTCCTGAATCACAGATCTCCTCCTCCAGCAGCCTTTCAGGAAATCCTCCCTTCCCTCCTTTATCTGCTTCTGGCTATCCCCTGCCAGCCTGAGCCTCCCCACCCCTGCATCGTCCTCAGAGGCACAGGAGGCTGCAGCTCACTTCTCTAGTAAGTAAGTGCTGCTTACTTAACTTATGTTGACATATAACTTTTCACTTGGGTAAATCCCAACTTCTCTGCTGGACCATGAGTTCCTCGAGGGCAAAGACCGTGCTTCACAAGTCTTTGACTTCCCCATGGTTCCTGGCACTGTGCTGATCTCTTTGACTACCACCTTCCTTCTACCAGCTCCCACACAACCTTAATCCACCCTCCTTGCATTTGTCCAGGTGAATTTTCCAAAGTGCAGCAACAATGCTTAAAAACTTTCAATGGCTCCCCAGTGCCTGGGCAGGAAGAGCAAATTACAACTCATACCACAGTAACACTCATACCATCACTTCTATCCTGTACTCACTGCAGACATCACGAATCAATCACAGACTCAATTCCAACTGAGCCTTAGCAGGGTCTCCCATGATTTTCAACTCCAAAGAGCGCCAAACAGTAACCCAGGGTTGCAAGTAGAAATGAAACCTATTTACTGTTCTTGGCCTCAAAAACAAGGTTCAAACTCTTTATGTAGCACACAAGACCCTCCATAGTCTCCCCCTGCTTGCTTCTCCAGCTTCGTGTCCTGATGCTGCTTTTTGCTCTTTGCGTTTCAGCCCCACAGAACTTGAGTTCCCCCAAACTCATCATGTTCTTTCTTGCCTCTGTGCTTTGTGCAAGCTGTTCCTGCTGCTTGGAATGCCTTTACCCCCTTCTCTACCTGGCTGACTTCTGGTCCTGCAAGGTTCAGCTGAGGCATTATCTCCTCCAGGGGCCTTCTGGAATCCCAGCTACTCTGGGCTGAACTAGGTGCTCCAACCTCTAGGCTCCTGCAGCACCCAGGCTTCCTTCTGTCACGGCCCGTACCATATCATCACCCATCAGATGGGCTACAAGGACAGGGACTGTGCCTAATGCCTTCTAGTACTCTCAGAGCCCAGCACAGGGTCCCGCACACTGTAGGAACTGACCACGTTCAGTGCGTGCTCCTTAAGTACTTGTCAAAGGGCTGTGGAGCGTGATGGGAAGGGGACTGGCCTGGTTTTCAATCCCGACACTGACAAATCTAGCTGTGTTCCACTCCTCAAGCCTCAGTTGGCTTGTCTGCTAAATGAGGTAGTACTCTCCTTCCAGTAATTTCCTCAAATGGGAGTCCAGGGGCACAGAGGGGCCCTGGGAGGGAGAAGCCTTCTCACTGGCGTGGTGATTGTATCACTTTCCACCTCTGACCCAACTGGAAGCTCCCAGGGGTAAGGGCAGGGATCTGGGCTTCTCCCACCTACGTTGCCACTTACTTGAAGCCCAGGAAGAGGACCTGCAGCCACAGCCAGGCCAGCAGCAGCAAGATGACCATGGTGGGGAAGGCAAAGGCAAACCAAGAGGCAAAGTTCACCACGTTGCCGTTTTGGGGGAAGAGCCTGGAGGGGAAGAGGGCTGCTGTGTGACATTGCCCCTGCAGCTTCCCAGCCCCACTCACCTCCCGGCAAGAGTGCAGACCCCACGGCACGCCCACCCCTCGGCACTCACGAGTTGACCTGGCCTTGTAGCACCAGGTTGGGCGTGGTGCCGGTCAGTGTGGCGATGCCCCCTATGCTGGCTGCGTAGCACACACACAGGCTCATGCCCTGGGTGAAGCGGATCTGCTCCTGGGTTAGATGAGCCTTTGGCTCCGAAGGAGCAGGTGGGACAGGGAGGGCCTCTGTGTTATCTGGGAACGAGGGAGAGCTCAGGTGAGGGCAGGCTTCAGGGAACGTGGCTGGGGCTGGCTCCATGGCCTCCAGGGCACTTTATCCATGAACAGCCCAGACCTGGACTGGGAGGAGGACAGAGGCTGTGTCCAGGTCGGAGTGAGCCCAGCACCCCTGGAGTCTCAGGCTGGGAGCACCTTCAGACACCATCTGGTCCAACCTCTCTCTTGAGATCGGGAAACTGAGGCACAGAGAAGGGAAGAGGAGTATCCAAAGCACACAGAAAGAATAGAGCCTAGAACCCTGACTGCCCAGCTAGACTCCAGCCCTCTTCTTGCTGGGCTGACCAAGGACTCAGCTGTCCCAGGACTGAGGGGATTCCCAGCACATGGGAAGTCCCAGTCAAACTGGAACGAATTGGTCCCTATACCTCCTGCCTCTTTCTTCTCTCCCCAAAGGGTCCAAGATGACCACCCCTCAAAATAGACCACCCCTCCGGTCCTCCCCAGGAGCCAAGGGATTGGGGCAGGGGCAGGTTCTCACCAGGCTTGGTCACCTCCTTCTGGGGACTTTGTTCCTGGAGCTCAAAGGTGGGGTTTTCTCTGCCCTCCTCGAGGTCCCCGCTGGCTTTTGCACTGTGCAGCTGCTTCAGGACGGCGTGCGCAATGGGCACCATCATGGCCGTGGTGGCCGTGTTGCTGATCCACATGGACAGGAAGGCGGTGACCATCATGAAGCCCAGGATCAGCCTAGGGGCGGGCACACAGACACATGGTGGCTCCAGCCTTCCTCCAGGGACTGCACGCCCAGAAGATCACCCCACTGCAGGTTCTCCCGCCCTGGCTTGTGGGAACTCACAGGGCAGGCCGCACCCCGACGATGAGGAGCGCGCGGAGGGCGATGCGTTTGTGCAGGTTCCAGTGCTCGACCGCGATGGCCACCATCAGGCCCCCGACAAACAGGACGTTGGAGTCCGAAAGGTACTCAATGCAGACCTGGCAGGCAGGGACACGGCTGAGAGGCAGGAAGACCCTGGGCCTCCCATTGTGCCTCTGGGCGTGTAGGGCGCAGTCACTGACATTCCCACAAACTGGCATTCCCCTGGGCTCTCGGAACCTAATGGAAATAATCTTTGGATTATCTGCCACTTAATATTAACCGAGCTCCCCTCTTCTTGCCAAACTCACTCTTTCTCTGCTCAGGAATGACTGGGGGATAATCTAACCTGATTCCATTCATGTTTCAAGCCATAGACTGGGAGATAGATAATTTAGTGCTGTTTCTAGAAACGAGAGCAGCAGTTCTCAAAGTGTGGTCCCTGGGCCAGCATCCTCAGCATCACCTGGGACTTGTCAGGGACGACCTGCGTGGGCCCTGCTCCAGGTCTCCTGAATCGGAAACTCCGGCAGGGCCCAGCACCCGTGAAAACCCTCCAGGTGATTCTCATCCTCATTCAAGTCCAAGAGCCACTGAACTAGAAGTACAAGAGCTCTTTAGCTGGCCTTCAGGGCCCCTTTCCTGGGTCCCAGGTCACACCCGCAGTACCCTAAAGCCTTCCACCTCTCTGGCCTGGGTTAATCACTTTCACTTGAACGCACTCTCAAGACTGGCCCGCACCTGGCATTTCTAGCTGCCTTTTCCCGCTGTGCTCTCTGCAAGCTGAGGCAGGGACCCCTCTTCCATGCGCCCTGCCTGTCGTGAGGCTTCCTTGGTCACCAGCATCCAAGGGAAGACACCCCACCCTCAGGAACCCTTTCTGCTGTGGATGGGGGCTCACCTCAGAGGCGTCCATTATGCCCATCATGGGGAACATGATGAGGGGGAAGAGTGCGGTGACCGCCAGGGGCAGAGCCTCGGTGCACCAGAAGAGCGCCATGAGGATGATGGTGTAGGCGCAGTAGGCCTCCTGCAGGTGGGAGGTCAGCGGCAGAGCTGTCAGAGGGGGCGGGCCTGTGTCCCAGAGTCACGCCACCTCCTGCCCCTGTTTGTAACAGCCTGGAAAGAGCTTGTGAAACCCAGTTATCAATTCCCAAGTCCAAGATCTCTTTTCAAATTGGAATTAAAAACCAAAGCAAGGCACTCACCACCTTGTCTTTGACCTTGGAGAGCCCGGACTTAGAAACCAGCCATACTGGAGAGTCTGCAGTTGGCTGTCAGTCCCCAGCCAGCCCAAGGGGATTGCAGGGGGCCCAGGCGAGGATCCCGAGATGAGATGGGGGGCTGCCAGAGGAAGGAGTGGAACCCAGGCAGTGTGGACCCCTGCCCAGCACCCTGGCCCTCCCTGGCTCTTATCACAGCCTGTAAGAATGTATCTATTTGTGTGGCTATTTCGTGTCTGTTCCCTCTGCTACAAGGTGAGCTCCGTGAGGACACAGTCAGTTTTGTGGCATCTGGATCCTTAGACTCAGGACCCAGCAGGTTTTGGAGCAAACCTTGTCTGAATGAATGAATCACTGAAAAGCTCTGGGAACGTGGAGGGTCTCTTTCCCAGCGATCCCGGTCTGGCTGCTGGATGACACAACTCCAGAGGCACCATTTACATTATAAACTACTCGAAAGTGTCCTGCATCCCTGTCTTGAGCAGGGAATTGCCAGGCAATCTTGAGTCATCGTCCTGTGAGTCTTTGTTCCAAAGCACCCTTTTCCCTCATGAGGCCCCCAAGTCTAGAGGAGCCTCAGGCCTGGGAGGGGACCTGGGCAGGAATGGAGGCCCACCCTCCTTGATGGAGCCTCTCCCAGGGCTGGGGAATCATTAGCCAGGAGGCCTCCAGGAGAGAGGCTCCTGCATCCTCACATCGGAGGCTCTCCAGGGGCCGGTGCCTGCTCACTCTTTGTTTGCGAAAGGAAGGAGCTGCTCGCTGGGGCTAGTTGGACAATGGGGCCTGTGGCCCTCACCTGTCCCAATTGCCTTACCCTTCTCGTTCTCTCCACCTAGTGCAGGCTGGGCTCACCCCTTAACACACCCACAGTACCCTAAAGCTCCGTACGAATCCCCTGTGGTGGGAGCAGGGGGTGGCCTGGGGGAAGAGGAAGCTGCTGTTTATAGAGCAATTCTTACTGTTATCATTTTTGTTACACAAAAACAGAACAGCCATTAAGGTGGGTGCGGTGGTCCCACCTTACAGATGGGCTCAGAGGGTAAGTGGCTTGCTCAAGGTCGAAGAACAAGGGAGTGGCAGAGCCTGGCTGGAACTCAGGTAAGGCATCTGGATTGCGTAACTCCAAATGCTACCCAAGAGCATTCCCCCTGTCCTCTACGTAAATGGGGCCCCTGGGGTCGTCCAGTGCGCAGCCTGCACAACTGCACGCAGCCCCGCCAACTGTGTCTGACGCCGAGTTCTCTTTCCACTAAAGCTCTGCCCCTTCTCCTCGCTCTGGACATAAACTCATTGGCCCCAGAGGTGGGGCCACCTTTACCCTCAACCAGAGACCTACTCCCACCCCCACCCCACAGGATTCTGCTGATGCTGGTGTTTCCTCAGCTGCAGGGATTGAATGGCTAGTTACCCTCCCCTCGGGCTAAGGGCAGGCCAGCCCCTCTGGACCATGGTGTCCCCCACCCTGCCCACCCAGAACTCTCTGACCAGAGACGAGGAGGAGGGCAGGGGTGGAATCACTCTGCTGATTCAAGAAGAAAGCTCCTCGGAGGGATCTTAGGGACCACTCCGTGCCAGGCATTGTGCCTTGTGTGCTTCCAGTGCTTTCTTTCATTGCATTTAGTTGCTCTGTGAGGTAATGACTATTGTCCCCATTTCACCGATGAAACAAGAAAGGTGCAAATACATTGCATAAATGTCTCAAAGCCACACAAATAGTCAGTGGAGAAGCCAGGCTGTCTCCTTCCCGGCTTTCACGTTCCACACTGAGCTTAACCCCTTGCATGTGAGGGTGTCCTCAGTCTCTGGCTCCCTGTGACCACTGTGGGGTGCAGGGGGTATGAGCTCTGAATCAAAACAGAACTGTTTTCCTCAGGGCCTGCCACCTCCTGTTGCCTGGCTCTGTCAAGTTGCTTCACATTTTTAAATTGTTAATTTAATTTTTTTGTCAGCCTCCCAAGTAGCTAAGAGTACAGGTGCATGCCACCATGCCTGGCTATTTTTTCTTTCTTTCTTTTTTTTTTGTAGAGACAGGATCTCACTGTGTTGCCCAGACTGGTCTCAAACTCCTGGCCTCAAGCAATCCTCCTCTCTCAGCCTCCCAAAGTGCTAGGATTACAGGCATGAGCCACTGCGCCTGGCCAAGTTGCTTCGTTTTTGAGACCCTATTTCCCTATTCCAAAGGGAGTTGTTAATCAAACCTGCCTCTTTGAGCTCCAGTGTGTTTAATATATGGCCCATCCACCCTTTACAAGTATGCTGGGTCTGGCCAGGCGCAATGGCTCACGCCTGTAATCCTAGCACTCTGGGAGGCTGAGGCAGGAGGATCGCTTGAGCTCAGGAGTTTGAGACCAGCCTGAGCAAGAGTGAGACCTTGTCTCTACTAAAGATAGAAAAATTAGCTAGGCGTCATGGTGTGCGCCTGTAGTCCCAGCTACTCAGGAGGCTGAGGCAGGAGGATCACTTGAGCCCAGGAGTTTGAGGTTGCTGTGAGCTAGGCTGATGCCACAGCACTATACTCAGGGCAACAGAGTGAGACTCTGCCTCAAAAAAAAAAAAAAAAAAAAAAAGAAAGAAAGAAAAGAAAAATAATGCATGCTAAGTATGCTGGATCTTTCTCCAGATCCTTCTCTGGATCAAAACCCAAAATCTATCTCAAAGTTCCATCCAGAAGCCTTCCCTAACCCTGGTGGCTTTGGCCCTGTGTCCTCATCCCACCTCCTGGGCAGCCTGTCAAGCTGTAGCATGACTTGCTGACTTTGTCCTGGATCATGGGGTTCTTAACAAGGGCATGGAATTCCGAGGATATATGAAGTTAGACAGGAAAACTATTTCATCTATTCACTAAAATTTAACTAAGGTTATGAACATAGGCAACAAAATCATAACAGTATTATTGGCGACTTTGTCTCAGCCAGTTGATGGTGGCCATGAGATATTGGAGATGTGCCCAGATCAGTTGCTGCAGTTATTTCAGGATATATCTCAACATAATGTTTATAGCCATCACTATCATGAAATTATGGTAGTTATTCTACCAACAAGAAATCTGGCTTAATACACTAATAAGGAAGCACATATATTTGGAATTGTAATTTATTTTTTTTATATTTTTATAACTGTATTTCAAAACAATTGGTTTCCATTGTAATCCTGTGCATTTTATTTTGTGCATTTCAAAACAACATTCTGAGACAGGCAAAACTGAGACTCAGGGAGGCCTAGCATTGTGTTGACATTTGTTGAAGTTTAAAGGGTCTGGGTTCGAGGTTGGACAGCTGTCAGTGTTCTGAGAGGCCCCCTGGGTCAGGTGCCAGCCTGTCGGGCACTCCCTGAGGCCAGAGCACTTGGGACCCTTTCTCCTTGGGCCCACAATATATCTGATTACACGGTTAGTATCCCCAGCTCTAGAAGTGGCAATTTGGGGATCAGACCTGTCCTTTTAGGTCACCTTAGTACTCTCTGCCTTGCAGCCTAGCTCTATGGAACTTAAGCTGGCCACGCTCAGCTGGCAGCCCACGACACAGGACCCATCTGGCTTATATGCCAGCCACTGGCAGCTCCCCAGGGCTGCTGCGCTGCACGAGTCCAGGGGCACCACTCACACGTGGCGTTGTGCAAGGCTTAGGCTGCACCGCTGTCCGAGGCAGCCCGTCCTGGAGCTCAGAAACCAGCAGGGAAGTGTCTTCTCCTGGCGGCTAATGCCTCAGTCACTACCTCCTCTTCTCCAGGCCAGCAGGGTAGCTGTTCCCCAGCTCTGTACTTGGCGGTAGCATTGACTCTCCTCCCCTCTCTGTTTATGAGCTCCTAAGGACAGGGCCCAAGCCTCTTCTCCTCTGTGACTCTAGCCTGTCACTCTTTTGCTGGTGCTGGCCTGGGTTTGTAAATCCTCCTTTCCCACAGGTGCCACCCCCACCCCCAAGGAAGTCACCCTTCTCCACCCCCCAAGCAGTCCCTGCAATTGGAACCCCGTTGGGGGCAGACCCTGGGCCTCCCTCTGTTCACCAGCCACTCATTCCGCAAATGCCCTCTCCGGCCAGGCCCCCGGCCCTGCTGGTTCTGCCCCTTAAGGGCTCCCATGTACTTCTCTCTAGCTCTGGACCGCTAGCCTGGCGTCTGTCCTAGCCACAGCATCTGTCACCAAGACTCCTGCAAAGGACTCCTTATTCATCTCCCAGCATCCTCTCTTGCCCCTGAAATCCCGTCTTCTTACTGCAGCCAGTGACCTGAAGGCACAAATCTGTATAAGTTGCACCCTTCTACCCCAACACACGTGCTGACCTCAAAGCAGCTCATGTTCCTTCAGTGGCTTCCTACTGCTCTCAGGAACCTAAGTTCGGGTCTGGCCTGTGCCTCACGTCTTAACACTCTCCTCCTTGCTCTCTCTACTCCAGCCTCACCCGCCCTCTTCACGTTCTTTAAAGACTCCATCCTCCCTCTGGCCACAGGGCCTTTGCACATAATTTCCTCTTTCTGAACCTCTCTTCCCTCCTGACTTTGCTTAGTTGATGTCTACTCAATCTTGAGATCTCAGCTCAAATATTCCTTTTTCAGGGAAGCCTCCCCGGCTTCCAGGCTGGGGTAGAGCCCCTGTATGTCTTCTGCATAGCACTCATCACGGTCTGTAATTAAACATGTAGTTTTATGAGCTAAACGAAGAGCATCAATCTTTGCTGTCAGATCAAGGTCCGGGAGCAGGGTCCGGGTCTGTTTCTGCTCACCCCAGCAGCGTGCCTGGCACCTGGTCAGCACAGTGGACGCATGTGGGCCGTAGGGACACAGACATGAGGCAGGCCCAGCTCTGGCCCTCAGAGATCAACCCTCCCAGGGGCTACCGAACTCCACAGCTGACAGCTTGCTCATAAGGGAAAGCGCACAGCCAGGCATCAGAAAACCTGCCTGCCGAGGCCCGGCTTTATTGCTGTGTGTCCTTGGGCAAGTGAGTTAATTTCTCTCGGCTTTTTTGGTAGGAACTCTCAAGCATTTCCAGCTGCACACACACTTCCCTCCTTTATGCAGTTTCCTCATCTACACGTGGGAATACAAGAAACACCCCCTAGCTGGGTTACCATGCCAGTGAAGAGGGCTGGCAGATGAGACATTGTAGGAATAAGTTTTAAAGCACTGAACCCCGTGAGCAGATGGCAGGGGTGGTGCTGGGAGGGACATGTGATCCCCGGCTGCTGGGGGAACCAGGGTGGATGCACGAGGCACACGTGGAAATTAAGGTGCCAGGGAGTCCAGGGCAGGCTCTGGACCCTGGGTACGTGACGGATGTGGGACCTGCAGGCATCATGGCCTCTGCCCGTTACTGGCCGGGCCCGGCCTAGTCTCAAAGATATCACAGTCTTCCTCCTGGAGATTGAAGGTTAACCCAGGGGTGGGGATGGCTGGCACATAGTGGGCCACTCCTCCTGCCCCTCTGCCCCTGGCCAGTGGACATGCTGTGGGCAGTGGGTGCTCCTGTCCCTCGGGAACAAGGTGAGGCCCTAGGTAGCAGCCTGCCAAGCACTGCTGAAAGGGAGAGACCAGACAACTGGGAGCCTGGCAGAGAAGGGGCCCTTCCCTGAGCCTCCTTCCATCAGGGCTGGTCCAGAGAGGGAACGCTGAGCGGGTGCTGAGGGATGAGTAGGAGTTCAATCAGTGGTCAAAAGGGGCTGGGGTGAGGAGTAAGCACAGAGGGAACAGAATGAGGCATAGAAGATCAAGATGAATTCTTGGAAGAGTGTATGTCGGAAAGAGCCTTGTCTTCCTTGAGAGGGCTCTAGGACTTTATCCAGAAAACAAGGGTGAAAGGGGAGGCCCTTGAAGGGTTTTAGGCACAGAGAGGGGCATGGTCAGGCTGGGGTTTTATGAAAAGATGACACTAATACTGCCATATGTGATTTAAAACAATATGTGTACAAGTGTTTGTATATACTTAGGGAAACCTCTTATTTAAGGGTTCTTACACATTTTTTGTACCAGGACTCCTGTGGCAGCCTGACAAAGGCTTCCAGTGCCTTAGAATAAGGTTTGTAAATGCACTAAGTACAATAAATAGGACTACAAAGGAAACCAATAATATTGAAGTACTAAAATATGAAAGAGTGCCCGGCGCAGTGGCCTCGCGCCTGTGGTCCCAGCTACTTGGGAGGCTGAGGTGGGAGAATCACTTGAGCCCAGGAGCTCGAGGCCTGCCTGGGCGATACAGTGAGATCTTGTCTCAAAAATAAGAAAAACCCAAACCTAATAAAAATATGAAAAAAGTGCTAGGGGGATGAAATCCTTTCCAGGAATAATATGCAGATGCCTGAATACCTTTGAGGACTGAATATACAGAGGGGACAATGGCCAGTTCATTTATAAAAATATATCTCGCAACTTCTGCAGCAACCAGCCCAGAAGCCAGACCACAACCTCTACAGCCGTGGGTCCCACACCGTCAGGACTGCTCAGTGATTGCCAACTCCTCTCATTTTTGCACCCCACCCCCACTCTGTACTCCCAGTTCCAACTCAGGACCAACCTGAGAAAGGCCAAATCTCTTCCCCTGACCAATTGCATAGGGTGCCCGGCTTCTAGGGAGTCACCTACAGCTTTCCCCTACCCCCCAGCCTGCACTCCGGGCACACTGGAAACCTTCTCTTTTGTCCACTTGAAAACTAACCCCCACCTCCCACCTGCCTTTGAGGTGCTGCCAAACGCAGGTGGTGGCGGCTAACTCTCTTCCTACCCTTGCATGTTCTCATTTGGGTCATCTTCACTTATTTGAGCACCTTAATGTGAATGACTTTGTTGCATCATCTTCTGTTCTAAGAGGCCAAAACAAGACAATGGATTTCTGAGTGTCGGAAGAGAACAAAAGTTGGGGGAAGAGTCCTGACATCACAGTTTGGGCCAGGGCCAGGCCTGCGTCCACCAAGGAGCAAACCACAAGCCGGAAGGACGGTGCACAGAGACTCCCACACTGCTGGAGGGTCCAATTCCCTGGGCCTCTTGCTGGATCACGCCCAGGAAACTTGGCTGTTGAAGACGTTGCCTTCCTTTCCCCTTGCCAGGCTCCACCTAGGACGTGCTGATAAGCGGGGGCACGATTTAGTAATCTGGGGGCAAAGTCCCAATTGGGGAACATTCTCTCCACCCCTGGAATGCCCTTTGAGGCCGGCTCCTTCTTCTAGTCCTTCTTCCAGGAGCCCCAGAGGCTAGAAAACCTAGCCCCACTCCACACAGCCCCAGGTGCTGCTCGCGGCTACACTTAGGGACACGGCTCACTGCTCTGGTCAGCGACAAGACATGCTATCCTGATCCGTAGATGGGAACATCTGAGGCCCTCAGAAGGACAAGCACCTGTTTGAACAGAGCTATAGAGACATCTACACAGTGCCCAAGGCCAGCCTGTGTTTTCCAGGGGCCAAGGAATTGCTACAAGAGGCAGGGGCCTAAGGGATCACATGTGTCCTGAGCCCGGGGTTCCAGGCGCTCTATGTATGTGGGTTACCTCGTCTCTATAAGAACCCCTTAGAGACAAGAGGGTGGAGAGAGGCTCAGGCAGGTCACACGGCTGTACACGCTGCAGAATGGACTTGAACACACATCTGTTTCAAAATCCCTGTTTTGTTGGCTGGACTCTGTTATCTCCACAGAGAGCCGAGAAGTCTCAAAAGACAGAGGCAGGCTCCAGAGCAGAGGTCCAAATCCCTTGTACAGTCTTCATGTACAGTGAATCATCTGAGTTCTCCTCTGCCTTTGGGGTTCAGGAATAGCTTGCATTAAGGGTATTTTAATTACACGGATTTTAAAGTGCACATACACACAATGTTCTTGTACGTTAGGAGTACAGGTAATTCAGATCAGGAAATTCTGCCTTCTGTTCTTACAACAAATATAATATTGATTTCATTTGAGCTCCCATTGAGCCATTGGGAGGCTGTTTTTACTGGTGGTCCCTTTGGGTGGCAGGAGGCATCTGCAGTTTGACTGCAACTTACTAGCTGTTTGACCCCTGAGCAAGTTATTTACCCCTCAACAGCCATAGCGTAAAATCCCCGCTCCTCCCCCTGACCTTGTTGGGCCGACATGGGCTGACCTCTCCCCTCATCTCTGAACTTGACTTAGGCAATCTTGTCCTCACTCAGGCCCCTGAAGTTACACTGGCCTCGTCTATCCCTTCCCCTTGCTGAGCTCACCCTTGTCCTCAGGCCTCTGTGCTTGCTGCATGTTCTGCCTGGATGGCGCTTCACCCGGAGCTGTGCTTGGCTGACTGGTCATTGAGTGACTTTGCCATTCTGGTCCAGGTAGATAGCCCTCTTCAGGTGGCCTTCCCTGACCACCCCATATACAGCAGCCCCTCCCCAAGCCAGTCACAGTGAGCTGTACTGTTTTCATGGCATGCAAAGCACATCACATGCTCTTTGTGTGTCTCTACCCCTCCCACCCCCAGGAACGCAAGCTCCCGCAAATCCTCCCCCCAACACACATAGACAGTACCTACCACACAGCACCGAGTTCTGTGTTCATTAATAAGTGAATGAATGGATGACTGAATGGATGGATGAATGAATGGATGGATGTAAGGTTTCCGGCACACCGATGGTGCTTCTCTGATGTCTGGCTGAAGGGATGGGGGCAGTGAGAAGACTTCAGGCCCTACTGGCCCCCATCTGCTGGGACCACCAGAGAGTGACTAGCATTTCAGGGGTTCTGCTGCCATCCTTCCAACATACCCTGCTATTTCCAGCCTCTACACCTTTCCCCCTGTGGTTCCTCTCACCTGATCTGCTGATGCCTCTGACTGTTGAAATCTCACCTAGCCTCCAAGGCCCAACTCAAATGCCACCTGATTCACATTCTCTCTTGACTCAACTGGAAGAATTTTCTCCCTCCTCTGATCTTTGCAGGCTTCTGGCTACACCACTGTGTTGGCACAAATACTATCTCTTCCTCTAGACTGTAAGCAACTTGAGGACAGAACATCTGTACTCCTTTCCAGTAACTCCTGGCACAGAGAAAGGACTCAGCAGACATCCTGGACTGGAGCATGGTGGAAGTGCTGGCTGATGGCTGGAGGGACATGAAGGAAGATGGCCTGAGAGGTGGGTCACAGCAGGACACCACCTGCCTCCTCCCCACCCCTAGACAGCCTCAGGCAGAGATCCCAAGACCAGGTTCCAGGCTAAACTTTTTTCTAGCTGGGAGTTTAAGCGAATTACTTCCCCACTCTGGGCCTGAGTTTATATGTCTGTAAAATGGAGATGGTAATAGTAACCTCATGGCGCCACATAGGCTTTTGCAAGAAATAAGTGAGCTAATGCTTTGAAGTGCTTGGCACAATGCCTAGCACATAAAATCTACTCAATAAATGTCAACACTGTTATCACAGACACAGACCTGAGCCTACTCTGGGGCTCCCCCTTACCACTTTGGGGGCCAGCGCCGTGGAGCTAAGCTTGGAGATTCATCACAGAGAGCAGAGATTCAACAGGGATGCAGGACAGGGTCATCTTTGCCCACATTCCTACCATCCTTCCTTTCAACCAGTATTTTTTGAGCATCTACTTTGTGCCAGGCACTGGGGATTTTGCATGGAAAAAGACACAGTTCCCACCCTCATGGAGCCTGCATTCTAGTGTAGGAAGTCAGAGAAGAAATAGAAAGTAAGTCGATACTTAATTTCAGAAAGTGCATGTCCTATAAATAAGATAACAGGGCTATGTAGCAACGAATGGCAGGGGTTGGTCAGAGAAGGCTTTGCTGAGAAGGTGGATTTCAGCTGAAACCTAAGGAATGAGAAGGGGGTGTCTGGGACAGTCTAGGCAGGGGACGAGCAATCTGACAAACAGAAGGACAGCTGGTGGGGACTGAGTGAGAGGTGGAGGCATAGGGGGTAGAGTCCGAGGGGTCTGGGGCAGAGCCTTGGGGACCTGTGGCTGCTCTAAGAAGTTTGAGTTTTATTCTAAGCTTGACAAGAAGCCAGTGTGGGGTTTTAAGCAGGGTGGTAACATGACTATGCTTGGCTGTTGGGTGAAGCGTGGTCTTGGCTGGGGGTGGGGTGGACAGGTGGGAAATGGCAGCGGGGAGACAGTGGAGGGGTGGGGAGTGACTCCATTCGAGTACTCCGGGGAGATCGAGTGAACGGGACCTGCTGGTGCTTGTGGAAAGGAAGGAAACAGAGAAACCAAGAACAACTCTGAGGTTTTGGCTAGTGCAACGAGGTAGACGGCGGAAGCATTTCTCGGTGAGTAAGAGGGAAGGGCCAACTGGAGACGACGGGCAGTTGGAATGTTGACTAGGACGTGGGAACGTGGATGCTGCATACAAAGAAAATATTCCGGGAAGGAGGTGGCCAGTGTTTGTTGGATAACACAAGTTTAGAGGTTAGGGCTGGGGTTACAGAGACAGCATAAGGTCCCCCAGGGGCAGGAGGGGCCCTGGAAGACCTCAAGTCTTCCAGGGTCAGAGTCAGATGGAGGAGCCAGGAAGGGTGGGAGGAAACCCAGGAGAAGGTGTCACCAAAGCCAAGAAAAGACAGCATGGCAAAGAGGGGGTGTGACAAATGCTGCTGAGGGGTTGAGGGAGGTGGGAGGTGGTCACATGCACGTAGATGGGGATCTGAGTCGCAGGGAGGGGAGCTGTCTAAAGGGAGAAGTGCATTTGCGGTGTAGACAATGTCTTGAAGCTTTCTGTTGTGTGTGAGGGAGGGCGTGTGCAGAGAAAGGAGGCAATATCTGAAGGGCGTGCGGAATGGAAGGAGGGTCCTTGTTTCCATATGCGGATGGGAGAGAGAAGGCAGAGAGGGAAGGATTGATCACACAGGAGAGAGAGAGGGTAATTGCAGAAGCAAAGTCTCAGAGAGGGGCTGGCCTCTCACAGTAGGATGGGAGTCGGGACGGGGTTGTGTCTGGAGCCAGAGGCAGGCGGCAGGGCCGGATGAGGCAGAGGGACGACGTGGGCTCCTAACACATCCCACTCCTACCACGAGGCATGGCTTCCAGCACGGATCCAGGTGTTCCTGTGTGACTTGGGCAAGTTACTGAATCTTTCTGGGCTGTGATTCCCCAAGTGGCATGTAGGGGACAGTGGAAATCACAGTCCCTGTCTAGCTTCCCTCCTGGTGTTAACGCACTTGCCCCAGCCTGTCTGAAAACCCTTCTGATGGGTCCCCCCGCACACAGATGCCACTGGCTTTAGCCTGAGATGAAGGTCATCTCAAAGGTCAGCCAGGCCTTGCCACTCACCAGGTGTCAGGGGCCCAGGGGCTGTGCCACTACCAACCTCAGTCCTTCACCCTTTTGAGACACCATGAACAAAAAAGTCTGCTTTGATTTCCCCATCTGTGACTAAAGGAAGAAAATGGCTTGATGGACAGTTCTTAGGAGTGCGGGGTGGGTCCAGGGCCATCTGTTTCCGCCTTCAGGAGGCAACAGGCTTTGGAGCCAGAACACACGCCCAGCTCTGCCACTTCCCAGCTCTGTGATTTGCCAGAGATAGACTTACTGTGACGCTGGAGCTTCAGGGCCCTCTTCTTAGACCCTTCCCAAAGCCCCAGGTTAATTTCAGATACATACTTTTGTGTCCTTTCTCTTACAGAGGGAGGCCCCAAAGTGTCTAAGTCAAGCTCCACAAAACCGGGATCTGCTCTGGGACTTTGGGTAAATGACTTAACCTCACTTTCCCCTTCTGTAAAATGGGACACTCAGACCTGCCTCTTAAGATGGGGGAACGGATTACTGGGTGCCTGGTTCAGGGCAGGCAGCAGGGGCTCAAATAAATGAAAGACTTCTTCTGGGGGCAGAGGAAGGGGCAGTGACACCTGGCTGGGTCCAGCTCCCCTCCACCCAGGGCATAGTTCCTATGCTGCCCACTGGCAGGGGTCCCCTTTTCCCATTCCCAGCCCTCCTCCTCAGAAGACTTAGCCCTTGAGGTCACAGGTGAACTCATTCTCTTTCTGTTTACACTCTTACAGACACAACCTACCCACAGCCAGCTTTCTGCCACTCTCCTATCCCTCTCCAAACCTTGTCGCTCCCTCCCCTCCCCGCAGCCAGCTCCTCTCGTCCCCCACTGAGTGCAGTCCAGGGCTGGGTGTGCCCACCCCGTAGGCAGATCGACTCCACCTGCCGACCCCATCTCCCTTATGGAACTGGCTTCCTGTTCCTAAGGCAGTAGGTTTCAAGTGCAACTAAGCAGGTCACATTGGGCTCCTACTACTGGGTGCCAAGCAAGAGCCCCCTTTGACCTCTTAACCCCCAGCCCTCAGGACGACCAGGAGGTTGTAGCCTCACTTCCAGGTCGGGGGCATGAGGAAGGTTATGCTGGGTCCTAAGGATGCCCAACGCTGGCCCAGACAGTCCCCCTCCTAGTCCTCGGAGTTATCTATGCTCAGAACGCCGGGTCCTTACCTTATAGGGGACGAGGATAGGCAGAGGCAGCAGGAAAATGGGCAGGAAGAACACGATCAGGTAGAAGCGATAGGCCCACAGGGCCTGCCAACAGGTGGCCATCGTGCGGGCCAACGAGGGCTGTCAGAGCCACCGCCTGCGGGAACTGGGGAACACAAGGACCGAAGATGCAGCCCAGTCGGCAGGTAGCCGGGGCAGGCTTATTTAAAGCCCACGGAGCGTTAACCATTGACCTACTCTGGCAGTCGGAGTGTTTTTGGAGTCCAGGAGGTGAGAGTGAGGAGGAGGGACCTGCGGGAGGAGTAAAGATCAGAAAGGGAGGGAGGAGTTGGTGGGGGGGAGACCAAGAAGTAAAAGCTTCAGGCTCCTCCAGGAAGTTAAGCCCGGAGTTAACTCCTTCTGTTCGTAGAGGCTGCTCAGGGCAGCGCTGGAAGGGCGCTTGGAGAGCCCCCCACCTGGCCCCCTGCAGGGAGCCCCCAAGCTGTCTCCCCTGCCTAGCCTTTCCTCTGTCCTTGTATTCCCCAAAGCCAGGTTCTCAGCTGGGCAGTTTATGTAGGGCCCTGGGTAGGTGGCCCTGCCCTGCCTGCAGCTCCGTCCTACCCCCTAGGAGTTTCCAGTCTAAGACTGAGGGCAGCCCAGGCCTGGAGCAAGCCCTTCCCCTCCTTCCAGGTATCAAGGAAACTGTTAAAGCCCCTGGTCCTGACTATTGCTTACACACTGTGTGACATTTACCCACTGGCTCAACCTCTCAGAACAGCCACTTCCTCATTCTTCCTATTGTGAGGCTCACACGAGACTCGTGGGTGTTGGGCACGGATGTTGCTACGTGGACAATAAGGGTTAGTTTCTTGCCCCCCTCACCCTCCACCCCCCACTGCCATGGGAGACTAGCAAAGACTGTCTCATATTTTGGAAACACACCTGAGTTTTCCATTTCTCCATCCACCCAATCATCCAGCCATCCCCCAAACAAGTATTTGGCACCAGTTACGTATTCAGCTCTGTGCTCCGTGCTGAGGATACAGAGATGAACGCCCTGCTGCAGCCGGTGGTAAAAGCTGCTTTGGTCAGCAGGGAGTACAAGCCGGGTCGTGTACTAGTGACTCTGTACAGTTAGTTATACCACGAGTTAGGTGTTACTATAATCCATTTTACAGATGAGAAAACTGAGGCCCAAGGACACAGGGCCAGCCGGAATTCAAACAAACTTTGTGGGTGTCCCGAGGGAGGTCCACACTGGCAAGGAGCTCCACGCCGGCCAGGGGCACCAAGCGAGGGCTCCCTGGAGGCAGTGGCATCTGAGCTAAGGTCTGAGAGTGGAGGCTAATTTGACCATAAAATGACAGGGGAAGGAGAACAAGCAGAGGGAAGAGTGAATTAAGATCTGGAGGATGGTGTGTGTGCGTGCGTGTGTGTGTGTGTGTGTGTGCGTGCGTGTGTGTGTGTGTGTGTGTGTGTATCTGTGTGTGTGTGTGTGTTGGAGGGGGCAAGTTGTGGTTTGGAAGAAATTGCAGGTCATCTCTCTGGCCAGAACCTCTGTCTCTTGGAACCTCACCACTCCCCTACCTCTTACTGCACACAGTAGGAGCTCAATCCATGTTTCTGATGGTTATCAGAGTGTGACGATCTGCGTGTGCCAGGATGAGAATTTGCAGGGCTGGGGACGACTTTCAGGCGGTGAACGCAGTCTGGACAAAGATGCAGAAGCGTGGTGAGGTTGGGAGAACAGAAGGTTCTCTATGGTTGGAGTGCAAGGTGGTTTGTGGGGTCGGAATTGCGAGCTGGTAACCACATTTCCAGAATATACGATATGATGGCCTGGGCTGTGATGCCACCAAGACACTCCTGGAGCCAGTGGGGTCTGTGAGGGAGACCCCCAGAGCCCTCTGCTGGGCAGTCACAGAAGTGTGGATGGATCCGGTCAAGGCTCCCAGGCCAGGCCGGGTTGGGTGGGAAGACACAGTAACGAAGGAACGACTAGCCACCCCAGCCCCGGGTCAGGCACAGCCCCTTCACTCCTACACAGCCCACCTGCCACCTGCTCAGGGCCAGGTGAGCAAGAGCCAGAAAGCAAAAAGATAGACAAGGCCACGACCATACCTGAGTCTGTCTCCCCGGCCCCTCCCATGGCCTCGGCCTGGAAGAGACACAAGAAAAACCAGGCTGGGCCTTATGCCCAGGAACAGCATTCGCTAATTGTCAAACCTGCACCCCGGTTCCCTAACTCTCCACATCAACCCTGGGATGCGGGCTGTGGGCAGTGAAGTAACTTGTCCAGGGTCACAGAGCTTGTGAGTGACTGAGAGAAAACCCAGATTCACTCCAAGGCTGCTGTGCCCTTGGCCCGGCCCTCCGTGCTCTGGGCTCCTTTGACGAACTCAGTGTCTCCAAATTAGACGGCTACTATTTTACTGAGACCCCCCTGGCTTCTGCCTACAGCCCTCTTCAAAGTCACAGGCTGTGGGGACCTTTGTTGATTCTTTTTGGAGGCCCAGTATTGGGGGCTATCGCACCACCAGCAGCAATTAATTCATTGCAAAGTCAGTGTCCCCAAGGCCATTGGGAAGCCTCCAGCTGTCACACCCATTACGAAAACTTCCCCGTTGCCTGACATTCACAGCCAAGGCCTTGTTCGATATTCCGGTTTGCCCTGCCCCCTTTTCCTTTAATTAATACTGCAAATAACTGCTTTTTTTCATGGCTCCTAGTGAACCGTGAACAATCTGTGGCAGGTGCATGGCTGTCCGTTCCTGTGACAGGTCTCTGTACTATCTCAGGAAAGAGTCACGACCAGGGAGCTCCGGTCCTGCACTTTGCTTGCTGAACCCCCGGAGGGGCTGTCAGAGAACAGCCAAAAGTCCTGGGGGAGGGGAGGTGGCTCCTGGCTTGCAAGAGCCAGCTTGTCCTCAGCAGCAGGTGGCCGATAAACTGGGGGTGGCTTTGAGGAGGTTCATGCTGGCACATGTGGGGTGGGCATCCAGACGGAGGCCCTTGAGGCACCCAGGATTGTGCAGGCTGGGCCTGGCACCCACAGGGAACAATCCAGGTGGTTCTAGAAGGGCAGGGTGGCTGGATATATCAGGAAGCACCAGCATGATTTGCAAGACCTGAGCCTGTCCAGCCTTGAGAAGACAAGGCGTGGGGACAGTCACCAAATGCTTGATTGAAGAAGAAGGCAGGGATGTTCTCAGGACAGAGGGAGGATCACAGGATGGCGGGGCTAGGGAGGCCCACTGAGGCTGTTTTCAAGAAAACCACCTTCCTCTCCAGAGAAGCCTGGGTGGCTCGCACACCCTGAATTAGTAGGAAGAGGTGGAGTGGGGGACGGTAGGCACTTGCTTACAGCTGTGAGAATCCTGAGCCCCAAATCCAACTCCAGGTGCCCTGACCACCCCCTCATCTTCCACCACCTCTCCAACTGCCCACGGAGTTCGTCTCACACACGTTTGTTCCACCTGCCCCCTGCCCCGCACGGTGCAAAGGTGCTTAAATGTTGCTATAAGATTCAGTCCTTGCTTTCCTCTTTTGCCTGAGCTCTCACCTCCTGCCTCACACTCAACAATAAGCCAGACCCGACTGTTTTCTGATGCTCACTCGAACCCTGCAGGTTCTATTACAAAATCTCCATGCGCTTGCTTCTCTTAGTTATATACTCCCTAACTCCTCCTCCCCGCTGTACTGGCTAAGTTTTGCTTAACTTTCAAGTCTTGGCCTAAGATGGAACTTTCTTTGTGAGCTCTCCTCACAGACTGAATCAGGTCCCCTGCAAAGTGGCCTAGATGACCCTGTCGCAGCACATGTCACACTGCATTGCATCCTCCTGATCACCTGCCTATGTCCCACCAGACTGCAGGCTCCATCAGGGCAGGGACTGTGTGTATGGACGTGGCACAGAGCTGGTGCTCTCCAGAATAGGCTGAAAGGATGGATGGATGGATGGATGCATGGGTAGATGGGTGGATGAGATGCCCATAAGACAATTTATAAGGTTGATGGCTGAGAGCCAAGCCCTCCTTCCAGCTAGTCCCTGGAGCTGCAGTTAGGACGTATGGAGGCTGTTGGGCAGACAAGGAGGCAAAGAAATGAATGGGTTTTCACCACCACCAAGATGGTGATGAGGCAGCTAGGAAGTAACCCTTCCAGAGCTGGCCCTGCCCATCTGTTCTGGCTGCTGGAGGCTGGGCAGGGACTCAGGGAACATTCTGATCCTAAAAGGGACCCGAGGCTCATTAATATACAGTCAGTCCAAGAACCACCTCCTTGCATCACCCAGCAGCAAGCCTCATTACCTCTCCTTCTAAGTCTCCGGGCCCAGCTCTTTTTTTTTTTTTTTTTTGAGTCAGAGTCTCACTCTGTTGCCTGGGCTAGAGTGCTGTGGCATCAGCCTAGCTCACAGCAACCTCAAACTCCTGGGCTCAAGTGAACCTCCTGCCTTAGCCTCCTGAGTAGCTGGGACTACAGGCATGCGCCACCATGCCCGGCTAATTTTTTCTATGTATTTTTAGTTGGCCAATTAATTTCTTTCTATTTTTAGTAAAGATGGGGTCTCGCTCTTGCTCAGGCTGGCTTCGAACTCCTGACCTTGAGCAATCCTCCCGCCTCAGCCTCCCAGAGACCTAGGATTACATGTGTGAGCCACCTCGCCCGGCCAGGGCCCAGCTCTTTTTAAAAACTGTAATAAAATACACATAACATAAATTTACTCTCTTAACCATTCTTAAGTGGATAGCTCGGTACTGTTCAGTGTGTTTACATTGTTGTCCAACCAATTTTAGAACTTTTCATCTTGCAATATTGAAACTCTAAACAGCTCCCCATTTCTCCCTTCCTCCAGTTCCTGGCAACCACCATTCCACTTTCTGTTTCTATGAATTTGACTACTCTTGACACCTCATAGAAATGAGATTGTACAGTATTTGTCTTGTTTTGTTTTGAGACAGAGTCTCACTCTTTTGCCCAGGCTAGAGTGAGTGCCGTGGCGTCAGCCTAGCTCACAGCAACCTCAAACTCCTGGGCTTAAGCAATCCTTCTGCCTCAGCCTCCTGAGTAGCTTGGGACTATAGACATGCACCACCATGCCCAGCTAATTTTTTCTGTATATTTTTAGTTGTCTGGCTAATTTCTTTCTATTTTTAGTAGAGACAGGGTCTCGCTCTTGCTCAGGCTGGCCTCAAACTGCTGACCTTGAGCGATCCTCCTGCCTTGGCCTCCCAGCGTGCTAGGATTACAGGCATGCGCCACTGCACCTGGCCAGTATTTGTCTTTTTGTGAAAAGCATATTTAATTTAGCATAATGTCCTTAAGTTTCACCTATCTTGTGGCATGTGTCAGCCTTTTTAAGGCTGAATCACATCCCATTGTATATGTATTATATATACCACATTTTGTTTATGCATTCATCATCCGTCCATGGACACTTGGGTTGCTTCTACCTTTTGGCTATTGTGAATAATGCCGCTATGAACATGGGTGTGCAGAGATCTCCTTGAGACCTTGTTTTCAATCCTTTTGGATATATACTGAGAAGCAGTATTGCTGGATCATATGGTAATTCTTTCTTTAATTTTTGAGGAATTGCTATACTGTTTTCCACTGTGGCTGCATCATTTTTCATTCCCATTGACAGTGCACAGGGTTCCAGATTCTTCACGTCCTCACCAATACTTGTTGTTTTTGTTTTTGTCTTGTCTTTTTAAAATAGCAGCCATCCTAGGAGGTGTGTGGTCATATCTCGTTGTGGCTTTGTGTTTGCTTTGGCAGCACATATACTAAAATTGGAATAATAAAAAGAAGATATTTCATTGTGGTTTTGATTTGCATTTCCCAAATGATTAGTGATGTTGAGCAACTTTTCATATATTTGTTGGCCATTTCCGTATCTTCTTTAGAGAAATGTCTATTCAAGTCATTGGCCCATTTTTAACTTGGGTTATTTGATTTTTTGTTGTTGGGTTGTAAGAGTTCTTTATATATTCGGATATTAACTCCTTCTCAGATATGTGACTTACAAATATCTTCTCCCATTCCACAGGTTGCTTTTTCACTCTCTTGATTATGTCCTTAGAAGCACATGCCCAGCTCTTTTGAGGTCTCTCTGTTTTCTCACTTAAACTTTCCTTTGTATGCTAAGTACAAAAAGCCAGTTACAAAAAATAAAGAAAGAAAAGAAAAAGAGTTATTAAAAATTTAAAAACATAAAAATAAATAAATAAGCTTTCCTTTGATATTTATTTTAACCTGATTTCACCTATCTTAATATTGTGAGGAGGCCCTAGAGATAAGAGGAGGTGGTAAGATTAATTCTGGCTTCCAATCTTTGGGTCCCTGAACCTAGTCTCATCCATTCATTATCTACCCATGTATTCATTCATTCAGCAAATACTTGGAGAATTTTGGAATCAAA
Source organism: Cheirogaleus major (assembly GCA_963574435.1). Classification (NCBI taxonomy): domain Eukaryota; kingdom Metazoa; phylum Chordata; class Mammalia; order Primates; family Cheirogaleidae; genus Cheirogaleus; species Cheirogaleus major. The sequence continues at coordinate 1,635 of CAUYPO010042140.1, read as the reverse complement.
CAGATCTGGCTTTGAATCCTAGCCTGGATCATGTAGCATAGTACCTACATGACCTTGGACAAGGCAACCTTTCTGAGTTTCAGTTTTCTTCCTGTAAAGCAGGGAAGAAACTGGAAATGCAGTCAGAAGAGAAGATCTGAAACAACCCTGCAGTGCTGTTGGCAGAACTAGAAACACTGTGCAAAGGGCCTGTCCTGGGTGGACACTCAATAAATTGTAGCAATTGTTATTTCTTGGTGGCCATCGCTGGGTGGATGCAGCCCTTCTCCAGGGCCCTTTGAGTCTTAGGATCAAGAAACTAACACTTTCGGAGAGTTCAGCTTCGGTGTATGTGCCCAAGGGATCAAGAGCTGTTGACAAATCAAAGCAGGATTCTGTCTGATCAAGCTTCTCTCCATGGTGACAGTGACAAAGTCTCCTTCTTGTCATGTGTTCTGACCTTTAAGGTGAGGGTGTTTGTGATAAGCAGAGCTTTTCTGAGAGACCTTTCACTGAAAACAGCAGGATTTAATCAGATTGTCCTGGGTGGAGACCATGATAAGCCCAGCGGCGCTGTTGTTTGCGTATGGAACTCTCTTCCGAGGACAGCAACTGGAAGGCTGCCCAGAGGAGAGGAAAGGCTCTCTTGGTCCTTCTCCAGAGAAATCAGGCCTTCCCCTCCTTCTGTCCTCCAAGCCTAATAGCAGCTTCTGAGTGGATGAGGCAGGGGAGGGAGGGCCTGGGCTTCTGGACTCCACTTCTAATTTCTAATCCTGGCTCTGCTCCTCACTGACTGTGGCATCTGCTCCTGGTCTTTTTAAATTTTTACTTAATTTCTTTTTTAGAGGTGGAGTCTCATTATGTTGCCCAGGCTGGTCTTGAATTCCTGGGCTCCAGCGATCCTCCCGCCTCGGCCTCCCGAGTAGCTGGGACTATAGGTATGCGCCACCGCACCCTGCTCTTGGTCTTTCTGAGTCTCGGTTGCCTCGTCTGTAAAATGAACATGAGAAAAGTGCCTGTGAGTTGTGCGGTTTCTGTGAGAGCATTAGAAGAGCACCTGGCACCGGTAGGTCCTGAGGCAAAGGCCGGTTTCCTCCTCCCTTTCCGGTCAGCCTCTGCCTACTCCGCTCTCAAACGTCCACACGTGCAGGCGTGCGCCCCTCCTGGCTGAACATCCTCAGGGCTCCCACGCCCTCCCGTCCCTGGCCAAATGGAGCCTTGATTTCTGGAATATGTCACCGGCCTCCTTTTCCCCTCCATGAAAACTTTGCCTGTCCCTCAAGAGCAGATCACACCTGCCACCTTTGCCCGATGTCTCTGCCCATCTTCACCACACTATTCCCAGAACTCCTTTGAGGACATACTGGCTGCTCTGGTTTCTGGCACAAACTGTCCTTTTTGGTGGTAAACATTTATCCTTGGCTCGCCCCCACGTAGCCTGTGAGAATCTGGAGAGCGGAGCTGGGACCTGAGCCACCCCCTGTGTTGGTGTAGTGGCTCACTGTGCGCTACACGTGGGCGGCGCTGTGAGCCACCCCCTGTGTTGGTGTAGTGGCTCACTGTGCGCTACACGTGGGCGGCGCTGTGAGCCACCCCCTGTGTTGGTGTAGTGGCTCACTGTGCGCTACACGTGGGCGGCGCTGTGTGCCACCCCTT
>CAUYPO010042137.1:0-10100 GCA_963574435.1 Cheirogaleus major | reverse complement strand
CAGTGTAAGAGAGTTCCTGTCTCTCCACATCCTCGCCAGCATTTGTTGTTTTGGGATTTCTTGATATAGGCCATTCTCACTGGGGTAAGGTGGTATCTCATTGTGGTTTTGATTTGCATTTCTCTGATGATTAGAGATGATGAGCATTTTTTTATATGTTTGCTTGCTGTTATTCTGTCTTCTTTGGAGAAGTTTCTGTTCATTTCTCTTGCCCATTTCTTGATGGGATTGTTTGATTTTTTCTTGTTATGTGGCGAGCATTGTCGGGGGGATGGGCATACCTCTAACCCTTCTTAGGGAGAGGCATAGATATACAATGTATACAAAATGTAAAAAAAAAAAAAAAAAAAAAAAAATTTTATGTTAGATGGAGGGCAGGCGGGAGGGGGGAGGAAGTGTAGAGTTACATAATGTGTGCCTTGCCTGGGCCACCTGGGGATTCGACTCACTTGAAGCTCTGACAGGTGGGGGGGAGGGGGGAGGGACAATGTATGTAACCCTAACAACATTTGTATCCCCATTATATGATGAAATAAAAGCAAAAAAAATAAATAAATAAAATAAAAAAATAAAAATAAAAATAAATAAATAAAATAAAGTGATACATTTTATAGCTAAAAAAAAAAAAAAAGGTTAACACACAGAGTGCACTTCCTAACACTACAATGAAGATCTCATTGCAGAAAACAGCATGCTGAAAAATATGACCTGGAAACAACGATTCTGCAAAATGCTTCTTTAAAGGGGATCAACACAGTCTCCCAACCTTGGGAATGTCACATTTTCTTATCTCTTCTTTGATATTTATTGTGAATATTAGCATATGAGATATTCTGCACCAATGAAATCTGTTTTGCTGTATTTAGCTCTGGATTTGACAAAGAAACCATTGACTACAGAAACTTCTATATTCTACTCTGCAATACTTAGGAAAGGAATATTCCTTCAAACATGTTTTAGGAAATAGTTGTTAAAATATTTTAACAGCCTCATAATCAATATCTTTATCTCTTTCTTCCCTTCTCCAAATAGTCCTTCATACTATTGCCAAGGTTGTTTTCCTCAAAGAATTCAGATTATGGAGGTGATGCTCTCTCTATATATCATATATATACATACACACACACACACACATATTTAAATTTTAAATCAACACACAAAAATAAGCAACCCAGAGTCTACAATTTTTAAATAAATTCTAAAGCATCATCAGATCCTTTTAGGTTTTTGTTTTTTTGTCAAAATTATTTCTTCAACTTTTTGAATGATTGTTCCCTTAATTACTTAAACTAAGTGACATGGTATTACCTGTCATTCCCATAAAGCCACCAGAGTACACCTATATCCTTGATATTGGTTACTAGGATATTACTTACCTCTGTCTCTGCCTTTAGAGACTCATTGTATTCTGCTAGAATCCAGGTCAACAACCTCCATGAAGTCATTCTTGATCTCTACAACCATAGGTAAATACTCTGTATTCTGTGTTTCCATAGCATCCTTCCTGACCCTGTCTTCAGGAATGCAGCACATTATGCCTAACTCACTGATGCTTTTATTCTCTGAATGTGTTGGCCTCCTGAGGGGTACTGTGAACGAGCAAGCAACATGGTGCCCACTGCCTGTTGGGATCATAGATTCCTTTGCCTACTAATACTCATTGGAAATGGGTTCTGTCTCTGGGGTAAGGCAGAATATCACCTACCCTGGGGATCATGCTTTGTCTCCTTTTCCATCTCAAAATAACAAAAGTGATAAAATCATTTAATCTATAAAATAGATAGGTAATATCAGATTTAAGTAATAATATATAATAACATAGGAATGTGATAGATAGTATTAGCTTTGGGGATGTCAAGTTCCCAATTGCCAGTCAGGTCTGTTGGTCTCCCTGGAAGCTTCTTTAGTCCCATGGCTGTGTAATGACCCTCCAGTCCAGTCCATGTCTTGCAGACAACTGCCAGGAAAGACATCCAAGTTCCAAGCTCAGGTGCCTGCCAGTGAGACAGTAGGTGGTTGTGCATAGAGGCAAGGCCACATCCACCTTTGTGCGGAAAGAGATACTTTTGTCAGTCAGCCGTCAGGTATTTCCTTCTGATGAAGTGGACCACATCTGAACATATTTAGTTAATAAAAGCATATAAGATAGAGTTCATTGAGTACATAGTTAATCACTGCTGGGGGAGGAGGCAGAAGAAGGAAGATTTGAGCACAAGGATATTACATAATTTCACCAAGATCACAGAACTAGTAAGTGCCAAAGTGGAGCATGGGATCCATGTGCGGTTCTGAAGTCTGTGCTCATAACTGTTGTCCTTCCCACGGTCACTGCGAGGTGAGGGGAGAAGAAAAGGATGCTTCGAAGTATGCTGCTGGAGTGAATGAATCTGGGGAGGCTTTTTGGAGTTAATAAAGTATTTTCTCGAAAGTTGGCTAAATATAATGTTACTGAGTGATTTAGTTAGACACATGATTTTGCTCAAGTTGCTGTATGTTATACTACCAAAGTGGGGAAAAAACATCTTGGATTGGAAATGCCAGTGCCTGTTTTAATGTAAATTCTCCATATGTTTTGTAAAAACATATTGACTTCTGAGTAATAGTGTACTTTTGACTTGATATATATTGACTTATACCTACTGGGGACTTATTGATTGTTTTCAGTAAATACTCTGTGAAATGTTTTCTCACTTAGCTGAAAAGATAGCTTAGCCTTCAGCAAGATTTTTTTGTTTTCCTTTTCAAGTAGAAAAAACTTTTTGGTTATAGTGCCCATTTTCAAAATTGATCTGAAACCATTCATTTTAAGTGTTTATAATCTAAAGACCTAAGGGGGAGAAACTTATTTAGAAAACTAATAATGCCAACTTCAAAAAAATACACCATTTTTCTTACCACATTAATGTAAATATAAAATTATTCTTACTTTTATCCCAGATATATAAAATTAGTAAGTAAAAATGTGTGTAAAAGATTGGAAAAGTGGATGAGATCCTCACATATTAGGACTATTTTCTGATTAGTTCCCAAACTGATTTTTACAAAACAGGTCTTGGCTTAGTCCCAAGATGTTTTTCCATTAAGAGCTTTTGTTTATTTGGTTTCTCTTCTCATAACATGAACCAAATTCAAAAATTTCACTCATGCTGGATCATTTGCTAAATCACTGTGGTTTCCATAAAGAAATAAAGCTTTTTGTTTTCCAAATGTATGTAACTACAATTACTTTGTTTCTGACATTGAATGGACCAAAAGTGTATTTCCATATTGAAATAAACATTTTGGGGTATTGGCCCAGTGTCCATGACAAAAATTGTGTTCCTATAGTAGTTAAAACTATGTACGTTTTTAATTTCAATCAATATATTCACAGTAACTACCCATGAATAGTGAGACTATGAACAATATATTTTTTCTTTTTGCTAGTGTTCTGAGATTTCACAATGTCCTTAATTATTAGTTAATTTAAGTAGAATCGTTGAAACTAAAATAAGTTGAACAAAACCCTAGAACCTTACATTTTAATTAGGAAGTAACTAAGAGATTCTTCGGTGTGGCTCCCTAACACATGCAGCATGGCCTTGCATGTACACTGCATACCACTGCAGTAGAAACAGGCATTTCACCTGTGCGACACGGCACGCACTGACACGACGGTTACAGGGCTGGAGCGCAGCCTGTGAAGCGCGGATGCAGCTCCTCATGAACCAGGAGCTAGAATTAGCATCCCTATTACTACCCGGAAAAGGGTTTTGTAGGGCGGTGTGCGAGTCTCCCCTGCGCCACCCGCTGGCGCTCTGTGCTGGGGTCCGCACGGAAACCAGTTTCCCAGCGCGCCGGCCCGCGGCTTCCGCTTCCGCGTGGGAGGCTGGGGGGGGCAGCATGTTCCCTTCTCTCTCCGTCTCCGCCTGCGTCTTCCGTAGGAGAGAGCCTGTGTCCTCTACGATGTCCCAGGACCCGCTGGAGGACCAAGTGGCAGTCCAGCTTCCGGCAGCTGGCCATGCCTGCTGGATGTCAGCCACGCCGTCTCCCCTCCCGGCCCTGCGTCTTCAGCAGCGGCCGTGTCCCCTCGGGCCGCTGCGAGTCCCTCTTCGCTCCCTCAGGCCTTCCACCACGCGAGCAGGTGTCTGCATTACATTTCTTCTGTTCGAAGCACTTGGGTTGGTTTCTATTTGTCTGGCGAGGCTCGGACACATCCAGTGGTCATTTGCGTCTCATTCCATGGCCACCATAGACATTCAGTCCTCAGAGCTTTCGTCTAATCTGTGAAACGGGAGCTTCTTGGGCGTGTGTGCCGATTACTTTAAGGCTATCACCTGCTGAGCAGCCACTGCGCACCCTCCAGCCTGCCTGTCGTTTCAGCCTCTCCTCAACGCACGGTTGTCCTCACTCCCTGTACTTCAGCCATGTTGGCTTTCTTTCAAGTCACCAATCAAACACATTTCTTTTTACCTCTCTGCCTTCACACATGCTGTTTCTTGTGTGGCATGGCGGAACGGTTTCCCATCAGCCTCCTCTTCTGACACCAGAGAACTCCCTATCCTTCCTGTCTCAACTTGAGCATTATGTCTGTGAAGCTGTTTCTGACTCCAGATTGTTAATGTTTTCCTGTTTTACACTGTCATCCCACCATTTAGTTTCTTCCTTATAGTATTAATTAAATAATTTACTCTACAATGTATATTTTGGTGTCTAATTATATATGTTAAAATGTAAGGTCAGTGAAGACTGGGGCAAAATCCGCCTAATTCACTTCCGTGTTCCCAGCAGCTACACAGACTCTTACACACACACAAGTCAGCTGTGATCGCAGGCCTGTGCTCCAGTCAGTGGGTTATAATTTCACATTCTAGTATGTGGGATATAAAATCATTTCAAAAAGTTCACCACAACCCACATTAAATTGAACCATTCAACATGATCGGTATATTCCTACTCACCATGCCAACCATATTTTACAAGAGAAACAGCTGGTGCACACAATAATATTAAGGATAGAATTCAGCTTCTGATTCTAGGCCAGTTTAACTAAAAAAGTTATTTCATAGGTATTTGTTAGCAGTGGGGTTAGGACACTGTCTCTGATAAAGCAAACTGGGAGCATGGTGCTTCAGAGAACCACTGAATTCTGTACTGTTTAAGACCTGTGGCAAGACCATTTATCATGAAGGGGGCACGCAGTATGTAGTGTCGGATGCATGAACATCTACAAAGATGTGACAGCAACTTGAAACTGATATGTCACCTTCATACACAGACCCATTAGCAAGTCATACAAATGATGCTTTTGAAACCTTGACTTATGAAAAGCTTTTGTTTAGTTCTCTGTCTTTTAAGTTAGTGGTGGCATTTCTCAAAATTATTTTTATGTGTTAAGAACCACTAATGAAGACAGATGAATAAGAAGGACTCTGTAGGCACACACTATGACAGCACACATCAGATTGTCCAGCTGTAGAGTTCTTTTGGTCAGGGATGTCTTAGCATTGCCATGGTTACTGCTTTTGTACATGTCCTTTCCTCTGCTGTCCTTGAGCCTCAAGATTACAAGAAAATGTTCAACTTAATTATAATGATGTGGTTACAGGTAGGGTGGAGAATTGCAGTTGTCCAAGCTTAAGTTTTTAATTCTAGGTCTGATATGGACTAGTTATCAATGATTTATCCCTCTGGGCCCCACCAATAAAATGCAAGAGCTTGTATTAGTTACTTTTGAGGCTTAATACAAATCTATTGATAGTCTACACTAAATATACTGATATTATCTGATAAATATGAGATCTGAGGGAGAGGGTGACTATACTGTGTATGTTTTCTGATTATAATTAACATTATTCAGGAGAAGCAACTTGGTAGAGGAGATCACAAGATACTGGAACTCACAGAGCTGAACTATGTTTTTGCTATTGCAATAAATACATTGTGCCTAGGGCCACATAATGTAACCCACTGGGCTAGCTTAATTGTTTATTTTTGACTCGCAATTAGGAGGTTGGAACAGAAGATTTCAAGTTCTCTTTAAGAAAAAAAATCCATGGTTCTCTAATTTATATCCTCCATGTATTTGTATATGGTGGTATCCAGGGTTTTTAGGAAAATGCAATCTGAAGCACTGTAGAAGGTCTGACATTCCATCCGTCACACAGTGGAATACACTTCCATTAAAAAACACATTACATTTGAGAAAGGGCAACCATTTCCAATCCCAAATAGCATTTTGATTCCATCTGTAATATTATCCAAGCTAACAAAGAAGGTTACCAGCACTTCCTTAGGTAGCCAAGAGTGCTGTTTTTCTTTCCTCTATTTCTTTCCTTCCTCCAACCCTTCCGTCTTTTTTCTAATATTGATAAAGCAGGAAGTAATATTTTTATCAAATATTAAGATCAAGAAAATAAGAGCAAGCTCCTTTCAGAACCAAAATGTAAAGTCTAATGGGGCATTGTCTTTCCAGTTTTCACTCAAAATATCTATCTAACTTTCAAAAAGCCTGTCTGTATTAATGAGGTTGGAAACTCAGGTGCATTTATGACTACTGGCAAGAGCATACATAGCATTTTACCTGGGTGTTCTGTTTTTCTGCATTACTGTTACACAGGTCATTTGACAGACCTATGATACTTTTGTATTTTTTAAATTATTTGCTCTTCTCACAAGCACATTATTGCCTGCCCTATGATTCTCCTCTCCCATAATTTTATCTTTTAATGGAAAGGGGGAAATCTGCAAAACATTATTTTCTCCCCTTCAAGAATCAAATAAAAATATATTGGACTCTCCCTTTGGAATTTCTGTTCTTTTACTTGGCAGATGGGATATGTCTTGTTTTATAAGTTTAAACAACCATAAAGTTTTATATGTATGCTTTTTTTTACTTTTGAACCCTATCTTAGATTGTATCCTGGAAAATGGGCATCCATTAATATTTCTTTTTTTCTCAGTAGCATTGATAATGGTGACTGTAATGTGGCAATGACACTTCAATGTGATTTATGACTTTTATCACTGACAAACGGTTGATGTGTTTAATATACAAAGCAATCTTTTAAAAGACAGAAGACTATCATAAAAATAATATCAACACTTTTATAGAAAAGTTTTATGGGTCAGAGATATGAACATGCATTTTGAAGAAAAGAAGGCCACTTTCCCTTATTCGTATAAAATGATTCTCAAACTGAGACATAATGAGATAAATAAAAATTTGAAACGCAGTAATATATCATTTCTTGTCTAACACATTGGCAAAATGCAAAAGTTGACAATATCCTTTGTTGTTAAGACCATGGGGAAATAGTATCTGTGGAAATGCAAAATGATGCAATACCTAGGGTATGGAATATGGCAATATCTATCGGGCTTACCTGAGCATTTACCCTTTTATCCAAATAGTTCACATTCTAAGAACCTATTTATTGCAAGGCATATGCTCAAGGAATACATGTGCAAAAACTTAATCTGTAATAGCAAACGATGCAAACAACCCAAATGTCTGTTGTTATGGGACTGATTGAATAAATTATGGTAAATCTAAAAAAACATTACAGATAGCTATAAAAAGGAATGTGGAATGCCTCTATATGTTATTGTGAGTGACTTCCTGAATATAAAGCAGAAGAAAATAAGGTGAAGAAAAATGTAAAGTTTACACAGTACACACACACAGACATTCACACACAACATGTTTACCTTTCCAAGAAAAACAATGAAAGCATAAACCATAAAATTAAACAAATTTACCTTTGTGGGCAAGAAGGGAAAGGGGTCGAGGGGACAGGAATAGAAGTTAGACTTCTCCAAATATATAATATTTTACAGATTTGACTTTGTAAGCATACCAATATTTTAGATAATTATAAAATAAAATAATATCCCAAGAAATAGGAAAAAGAAACGACGAAAGCTAAATGTGTATTAAGTCAGTGACATTATTAAACTAAGAGGAATCATTTCAAAGTATGGAAAACACAATATTATTACTATTAATCTAGTGGATTACATCATAAGGAAAAGGAGAAATGCAAAATAAAATAAAACACAACTCTATTTTATTTTCTTAGTCATAATGCAGAACGTGATGTTCAAATTATCATCCTGAGACTGTAGCATATTGTGGAATAAAGCAATGAGTAATTTTACTGGTGTCATTGAGGATCAGGATAAAAAGATAATAGGTAAGGTCACTAATGCTGAGTAAAGACCATGCTGTACTGAATTGAATCAGAAATACTACTATGAACTCATGATGCATTTTAGCATTAAAAATTAATACATATCTTCTAGCTGTTTCACAGAAAAAGTCTATAAAAAAATTCTGAGACAGAGAAAATGAGTACCTCTAGCACATGATGTATTTTTTTTTAATTTTTACAGATTTATAAGGTAAGTGTGCAGATTTGTTACATGCATATAGTGTGTGGTGGTGAGGTCTGGGCTTTTAGTGTAATTCTCATCCTATTAGTGTGCATAGTATCCATTAGGTACTTTCTCGTCCCATACTACCTCCCACTGTCCTGCCCTCTGCGTCTCCAATGTCTATTGTAGTGCTCCCTGTGTTCATGTTGTGCCCATTATTTAGCTCACTTATAAGTGAAATATACAGTATTCGGCTTTCTGTTTCTGAGTTATTTTACTTAAGATAATGGCCTCCGTTCATGTTGCAAAAGACATGATTTCATTCTTTTTTATGGCTGAGTAGTACTCCATGGTGTGCGAGTGTGTGTGTGTGTCATATTTTTTAATGTGACCATCAAGTGATAGATGCTTAAGTTGATTCTATATCTTTGCTATCGTGAATAGTGCTGCAATAAACATATGAATGCAGGTATTTTTTTGATGTAATGATTTCATTTCCTTTATGTATATCCAGTAGTGGAATTGCTTGACCAAACAGTAGATTTAATTTTAATCCTTTGAGAAATCACAATACATTTTTCCATAGAGATTGTACTGATTTATATTCCCACCAATAGTGTATAAACATTCTCTTTTATCCACATCCTCACCAATATCTATTATATTTTGACTTTTTAATAATGGCCATGCTGACTGGAGTAAGACTGTATCCTACTGTGATTTTAATTTGCATTTCTCTGATGTTTAGTGATATTGAACATTTTTGTCATATGTTTGTTGGCTATTTGTATGTCTTCTTTAAAAAATATATTTGTTTATGGCCTTTTCCCACTTTTTAATGGGGTTATTTTTATTTTTCTTGATGGTTTATTTGAGTTCTTTGCACATTCTGGATATTAGTCCAGAACATTTGTGAACATTTTCTCGCATTTTGTAGGTTGCCTTTTTACTAATGTTGACAGTTTCTTTTGCTGTGCAGAAATTTTTTAGTTTAATTAAGTCTCATTTGTTTACTTTTGGTTTTGTTGTGGTTGCTTTAGGGGTCTTAGTCATAAATTATTTGCCTAGGGTAATGTCCAGAATAATTTTTCCTAGGTTTTCTTCTAGAATTTTTATAGCTTCAAGTCATACATTTAAGTCTTTAATTCATCTTGAATTAATTTTTGTATATTGTGAGTGATAGAGACCAGTTTCATTCTTCTGCATATGGCTAGCCAATTTTTCCAGCACCATTTATTGAAGAAGATGCATTGTTGAAGATCATTTGATTACGGGGGTATGGTTTATTTCTGGGTTATCTAGTCTGTTCCATTGATCTATGTGTATGTTTTTATATGAATACAATGCTATTTTATTTACTGTGTCCTTATAGTATAATTTGAAATCTGGTAATATAATGCCTTTTTTTTTTGGTTCCAAATGAATTTGGTATTATTTTTTCAAATTCTGTGAAAAATGATGTTGATATTTTAATAGAAATTCCATTGAATCTATATATTGCTTTGGACAGTATGGTCACTTTAACAATAATGATTCTTCCAATCCATGAACATGGGATGTTTCTGCATTTGTTTGTGTCATCTATGAATTCTTTCTTTTTTTTATTTATTTCATCATATAATGGGGGTACAAATATTGTTAGGGTTACATACATTGCCCCTACCACTCCTCCCCCCCCCACATGCCAGAGCTTCAAGCGAGTCCAATCCCCAGGTGGCGCGCACGGCATACATTATGTAACTCTA